>JFBX01000628.1:331875-421936 GCA_001563135.1 Colletotrichum simmondsii | reverse complement strand
CCCCTCTCGCCGAGCGCTCGCAGCCGCCTTGTTCCGACTTTCAGCCTCGGCTGGACCTTGGCGCCTAGTGATACATGCACGGTATTCAGCAGACGAGAAGTCGATCACCATAGGCTTGAAGATAAGCACATAGAGCGAAGGGATTCCCCCAAAAGTTCCGTAATTTAGGCAGTCAGCGGACGCAGCCGCGAGGCGCATTCGCTAATACTTACGATCTGAGACAAGGAGTCCGAAAAGGCATCGAAATACATCAAGAGAACATTGTAAAAGAAGGGAAGATGTCTCTTATAGCTTGAGGGGGAGACAATATACAAATTGGAGATGGTTGTCATGTCATTGAAATGTATCCAGCTGAGACCGAGCGAACAAGATCATGGCCTGATTACAATTTAGACGAAGTAGATTGGAAGATGCATAGACATAATTGGCCTCCGTGACGGTTATAGGATCAGCAAGGCGATTAAATGACGCGTAATCCAGTGTAGCTATACGTAATATCGGAGTTGAGCAAAATAGTCGGCCGCGAAGAAAGACGACCCAAAGATTGCGACTCAGTATCAGATAGTTATATGAACTACCTATCCAGCAAGCCCACATACCTTGACACCTACTCCTCTTGCACCGTCAACAGTCGTAGGGCGTTACAACATCGCATTTGATTCCTCCCAACTTCTCAAGATGACCGTGGCTGGTTCAAAAAAGATGGATGGTGCTGCTGCCCCTTATGCACCGACTGCGAACCTAGATACTGTGGTTTTCTCCAAAGTACTAGACCGCGACCCAGCGACCATTGACAAGATTATCTCTGCGTGCGAGAATGTTGGCTTCTTCTATTTGGACATTTCGGACCAGTATTCTGCTACAATGCTTGAGAACCTTGACAGGTTGAACATTGTTATGAAGGACTGGTTCGACCAGCCAACCGCCGCGAAGCGCAAAGAATTAGCTATCAGCATGGCATCTCATGGGTTTGTCAAAGCCGCCCTTCTCAGTCAAATGCCCGTTGATTTGCTTGCTGAAGCTAATCCAAATGTTGCCCTCAGATACAAGCCAATCGGTTCACAGGCCGGGACGCACGGAGGTCGAGATGGCTGGGAAGTTCTCAAGGTAAGTGTCGGTAGGACACGTACCCACAGACAACGAAGATTCTAACAATTGTACAGACGGGTAGCTTTGAACTGGCCGGTCGATGGGGCTTACCGCCAGTGGTAGAAGACAACCTCCAGACATTCACCTCTTTCCAGAGCCAGTGTCACTACATTACTCGAGTGCTCCTTGACCGTATCTCGAACGCTCTGGGGCTAAAGGGAGCGCAGAGTCTCAACCACTTCCACCGAAGCGACTGCCCGTCTAAGAGTGCCCTTGCATTCCTGCATTATATCCCCATGGATCCAACTGGAGGTTATGCCGGACATAATGTTCACACAGACTATGGCACCCTGACACTTGTCTTTGCGCCCCAATGGGGTTTGCAAGTCCTCTCAAATCCCGAAACATCCCCACCGTCGTCAGCCTCCTCCTCAGCGTCTCATGATTCAGACGAAAGTCTCGATAGTGGCTACCACAGAGGACACAGTGAGGGCCACGTCAATAATGACCCCAAGAAAGAAAAGGCGGAAACACCCATGGAGTGGCAGTATGTCGAGCCACGTCCCGGCTGCGCGGTGGTCAACGTGGCTGATGTGCTACGGTTCTTGACGCGCGATAGACTGAAGTCGGCTGTGCATCGGGTTCTTCCGCTGCCTGATGTGGATCGCTACTCTGTCACGTACTTCCTAAGACCTAGTGATGATGTTGAGTTTATCGACGGAGAAGGTCGGCTGACAAATGTCATGGATTGGTACGACCGCAAGAACAACATGTATGAAGCTTCATATGGGACTCAGGATCGGTCTTTGCTCATTGGGGGATTGTATAAGGAGGTGTGATGTTTCTCTAGGATGATCGTTCTCTTTTGGAATTCACAGCTTCTCGAATGGGTATGTACCAAGTACGTACTTTTGTTAAAGGGCTGCTTCTTCTTTCCACTCTTCTATTCGCTCTCTCCATAGTCTCAGATCATCTAATTTGACTGTGTGTTATCCAGTAATTGATGGTCGTCGTCAAGTAGAAGCTCGCATGCCAAACACCTTGGTACCCATCTTTATCTTAATGATATATGTCCACCTGACATAAGTGGTAGAACACTCTATCGTGAAACAGGTAGTCCTCATTGACCTCTTGGAGCCTGACCAGTTGGCACTCATGCTACCCCAGAGGTACGTGTGCATGAAGCTTACGAAGTTCGACAGCTTCCTCGCCCTCGGCTCGATATCGATCATCCGCTTCCATTCCTGGCTTGAAGATAGGAAGAATAACTGTCTCGCTATCATGATCGCTGTTGATACTTGTCGCTCGTATTTCCGGGAGGTTGGCACTCTGAAAGACTCCGTCGGACTTTACGTAGTGTGCAGCCGAGGGATGGTAGGATGCAAATGATTTTGCAACATCCCGTATCAGTACTCTCAGTACCGGTATCGAGGCTGCAATAATCGTCGCATTGGGTTCTGCGTGGATCCAAATGCTCAAGACAGCAAGCCGGCGAGAAACTATGACAGGGATAGCTTTGTCAATATCCACTTGCGACTTAAGGTAAGACACATGAACAACACTGACACTCGGTTCCAACAACTCTCGTGACTTCAAGAGCTTCCACAGCTTTGAGAACAGCAACAATTCCTGCTCTACCATTGTAATCAGTGACCCTGCATATAAGGTAAATGCCCCGAGTAGTTTGGCAGACTTAGTAAGACAAAGACTGAGTGGTTATCTTACTTACAGCACACCGATACTCATAGCAACTGCGACGCCGACTTTCTCCCGTTTGACCATTTGTAAGTCCCATACCGAGTAAATTGGAATCAGAGCTAGACCAAAATCTGTCACCGCGGAGACAACTATTCCCAATAAGACGTTAAGTTAAGATAAGCCCAGCTTCAGTAGAAGTACTCACTCGACCCGATCATATTCATCCAGATGCCGCTGTTGATTGACCAGCACGAACCAAGTGAAAACGCACTCTCAGCTCCACAAGTCGGTCTCCAGACCAAAATTGAGTGCACAAGGCACATTATGTCTGTCAGGCATGTGATCAGGATAATCACAGGACGCAACCAGCCTGTCGTAAATCTCAGCAAGGTGAGGGCAAATGACGTCTTGCTGAAAGCTAGGGAAAGCTTCATTGCATTGTCGGATGCCAAGTTTGCGGGGGTAATGATGGGGCCTGACAGAGTGGTAACCAGGTAACCAGATCCGAAAACAACTGTTTGGAGTGAGACCCCCACCATTAGGAACATCCATCCCATGATAAGGAGATAATCGTCCCACCACATCATTCTAGTACGAACCGATCTACAGTAGATTCGGAGCATGATAAAGATGGTCGACGTTGATGCCATTGCCCATATTGATGCGAGTACTGTCGTCGTCAATGATGGGTCTCCGGAAGGCAAGGGATATTGTGTTGGCATGGTCGGCTGAACTATGCTTGAAGGTTCCGAGGCGTAGATAATTAACAGAAGGAAGAAAAGGTCAGAATGCGCCCTAGGCCTAATCCTCGAGCACACGGGCTACTTTAAGGGGCGGGCGTACTGCTCAAGTCTTCTTTTCGGGTAGCTTTAACATTGCCTGCGACCTTTAAGGGACGTGTTGGTTTGCTAGCCTGATTTCCGACGTCTCAGAACTTGGCGAAATCTTTCAAGAGTGTTATGATAGCAACTGAGCAAGGGTCTCCATTTTGCAAGTACTTTCGAAAAGATATTTCTTGTTCCCTTGAAGCTATTGAAGCATCTCATCTGTACTGGTCGCAAAGAACTGTGTGGAAGTGATTGTAATAAGTCCAGAATTGGCAATGAAAATGACCTAAATCATGCTGAAAAAGACCGCAGGAGAAATGACGAGACAGCAAGATAAAACGAAAAAGGGCAGTATTGGAGTTACGTTTGTGGTTGCCCTTTTGACTCATGCGACTGGCTTCCTACGCCCGCCCTAGGATCAGAAAGGAACTTTTGTTCATTCAGCAAGTCCACCTCGGTCTCAACCTATTGCTTGTACAGTCAATACTTAGACACCTCGCAGTTGAATTATCCATTATTAAGCTCCATAAACTACTACACATCTCGACACTCCTTTCATCGAACACCGTAGCAGTCTGCGAAGGTTGAGACTATCTTCTCACCAGTCGCGATTCTGACATTGCATATAGAGTTTATTCAACCAATATTCTCAGCAACGGAGACGTATCTCGAGTCACTGATTAATAGCTGGTTCATGTTAAGATTACACCTTACTCTCCTACGGTGAAAAGGTCGGGTCAACTTGACGCTGTTGGTTTGACCCGGAGAAACTTCCTCTCTGGGCCCATGCTTGGTCAGGCACATGTCCGTACATGCATAATGAGGATGTCCCCAAAGTCTGGATGGATCCAATCCCCGCTTCGCCGCAGCTTTTCTGCTCGGCGAATCTGTTGGTTCACGAGAACATGGAAGCGGTGGCCAATGAAAAGAAACGGAAGCATCGCTTAATCTAACAACCAACAGTGAGAAACGGATTAGGTTTAGTCTATGTTTGCCTGCATTCGGAGTGAATCCGCGAAGGACAAGCTCAGCAGAGCTCGCCCAGCAGCTGCGCCGTTTTCAATAGTGGAAATTTCAAAATGCAACAGAGAATACGACGCGTACAGCGATGTAAGATACGCTGACCAATAGATTGCAGTGATTTACGAAAGGTCATGGCTGCTGACAAGTGATGGAAACCGAAAGCGAATGACTCCCCTTGACAACCCCTATTATGATGGAGCATCGGTGCCGATGAGTTTACCGCATACTGGTCGATGGATGTCTTAAGAAGAGAGACATCGGCCACATCTTTTGATTTGGGCTTCGCCAAGATCTATTCCATCAACGAATGTGATGGCTTCAACGGTGTGGTATACCGCTGCAGCGGTTCTATCAATTGTTCCAGCATTTGCCGCATCCACGTCTTTTGGACCCGCTCGCGGTATTCGGTCCCATGCTGCATCCCAATTCATAGGGGTCTGTCAGCTTCTATATGTAAATGTCTTGGCCTTGGGAGTAGGATGCTGACCGACTCATCTTGCAGTGCGATATCCTCATCCACGCTGGGCTTTCTGGCCAACTTTTCTTTTCGAACGACACGGAGTACGCCGTCACCATTCAGTCGTACTACTCTGGCGACGTTCAAGACGTTCGACCATCGTGTATCTTTAAGCCCACGACTTCGCAGCAGGTTTCGGACGCGATCAAGGCACTAAACAGCGAAGCTTTTGGCTGTTGGACAGTGGCTATACGTAGCGGTGGCCACTCACCATTCCCATCGAATAATGCTGCCAATGGCGTTACCATCGACCTTGGTGGCATCAATTCCATTACTTACACGGACAATCCTGATTCGCAGGGACACGGTGTCGCAGCGCTCGGCCCTGGTGGGCGCTGGGGCGAAGTGTACTCTGCCCTCGAGGAACAAGGGGTGATGACAACGGGCGGACGCGAAGGTCATGTTGGTGTAGGAGGGTTCTTGCTTGGCGGAGGTAAGGCAAAATCTTAGTTGAATCACGGGATAATTAACTGAAACATTGGTAGGCTTCTCATGGTATTCTGCGAAGTACGGCCTTTCCGCCGATAACGTTTTGAACTACGAGGTACGGATATTCATGACGAGTGGGATTCCATATCGTGCGGAATCGGCAGTGCTAACCGCGTATTTGCGCAGGTGGTGCTCGCTAATGGCAGTCTCATTGAAGCGAATGCGACGGCGCATGCAGACCTCTTCAAGGCTCTGAAAGGTGGCATGAACAACCTTGGTGTCGTGACGAGGTTCGACTTGCGAACTTTCCCTGCAAATGACATTTACGGTGGTATCGTCGCATTCGCATACACAGAGAAGGAAGCCGTCTTGCAAAGCTTCATCACTATGGTCAGAGACAATGAAGAAAATCCTGCCGAGAGTGGATTCGTTTCCTTGTCGTGGGGTCCTGGGCGAGACCCTTCAGTAGCCTTCATTACCGCCAACGTTGATGGCGTCAGCAACTCGTCCTCCTTCGCCGGGCTCGCGGACTTGGGACCTCTTATTGACACAAGATCGGCGGTCCCAAACTCAGGATTCGTCAAGCAGCTTCAAGGCACACTTGGTTTGTACAATGTGTGGTTTACGCAGAGCTTTCACGCAACCATGGAGATGGGCAGGAAAGTTCTCGAAATTTTTGAGGCTCTCGTTGCGGACCTGGAGGGAAAACTCGACGAGAGTGCCACGATAATATTTGTGATGACTCCCCTTTCAACCAACTATGCCAACAACGGGCCTAATATCCTTGGATTGAACGAGGAGCTGACAGAACCATCCATCGTGCTTCAAGTCGAGTGCTTGCTTCCAACCCCGAATGACGAGACATTGTTGACGGGAAAGTTTGAGGCAGTCATAGATGAGATTTCTGAATACGCTGCAAGCACAGAACAAAGCACGAGGTTCAAGTACATCAACTACGCACACCAGACACAGGACCCTCTTCAGTCGTACGGAGGCGAAAATCAGGACTTCTTGGAGAAGGTGGCACAGACTTATGACCCCAGCGGCTTCTTCCAACACAGGGTGTCAGGAGGGTTCAAAATTTCCAAAAGCACTAGAGCTTGAACACCAGACGAGGATTGTCGAGATGTTTGCATGCATATATCCCGAAGTCAGTGCCTCACTCACGTAATCTAATTTAACACCTGATTCCCTCCCTAAATATCAGTAACACTCATGAACCAATTTTTCTGTGACAACTTTTCGCGATACCTTCACACGCACAGCTGGGCGTAAGTCACCTTGATTGTATTCGAAGTCTTCTCTACAACCCAGATTTCTACGGCAAATAGCAGTGAGTGCAAGATCCAGAGATGGTCTTGAGTCCTGTTGGCTCCAAGGCCCATCAATGCTGTGAAATTGGAGTTACGGCCATAGCAGACGCTGACTGAAATGGTGACGAAAAATAACAGCCTGTGGCTGAATGTGCATGTAAAACGGTGAAAATAAGAATTTTCCGTCGACATGAGTCAATATGAGAACGGGCATTGTGGAAGGACTTGTGTACAGGCTGGGCCTCAATTCTTCCCGAACTCGACATCATTTCTTAATACAACCAGGATGAGCCAAGAGGACTTATGTTTTTTGTATTTAAACAACTGCAGAAGAGATACCAAGTCATCTTAATGCAAATCTTGCCGATATGGGTGCCGCTGGTGAGATACTCAAAGGCTGCAATGATCTCGTCTTTACTGAATCCGAACTCCTTTTCGACGGGAACCTGCAACTGACGGGTGACAACGTAACGGGTGACTTCCTCCAAGTGCTGCCGCGATCCCACCATGATACCACGCACAACCGCGCCTTTAGACAAGGCGAGTGCTGCGACGTCAGGCATCTTTTCCTGAGGACATGACGCAAGGAATCCAATCACGGCGATGGAGCCCCCAAATGCGACGGCATTAATGCTCTCAGCAATCGTACCAGCGCCGCCATTCTCAAAGACGTAATCGGCGCCGCGGCCATTTGTAATCCTCAAAACTTCTTCTGACCACTTCGGAACCGTCTTGTAGTTGATGACGTGATCAGGGCCGTAGGTCTCCTTCACGTGTTGCAACTTCGAATCCGAGGAAGAAGTGACTATGGTGATTGCTCTAGCTGCTTTGGCGAGAATGAGGCCAGTAATGGAAACACCACCAGTTCCTAGGTGTCAAGTCAGGTCTTTGATGTATTCTTCAGGATAAGTGGGATTGAATATGATTACCAAGAAATAAGACAGTCTGGCCAGGCTTGAGAGCTATGTTGCCATAGAGAGAATTCCAAGCAGTCGTTCCAGTGCAGACAAGCGCCGATAGCTGGGAGTAGCTGAGCCTAGTCTCCTTCGGTATCTTGACTAGTGCAGAGCTTGGAAGAACAATGTACTCCCGCAGGGCACCATCTACACAGCCCCCAAGACTGTGATTCCAGTCCTTCATGGCGCCATAAAGGGTGCTCAGATCAAAGGACGAGATCACTTTGTCGCCATGAGCGAAGTCGTCAACATGACTTCCCACTTTGACAACATCGCCAGAAAGATCGGAACCGGGGACCACGTTGTCCTTGACAGGGAATGGGTACTGTGCGGTCGCAACAGCGAAATCGCGGAAATTGAGAGCGACACTGCGAATGCGGACCAGAACTTCGTTCGAGGAGGGTTCTGGGATTGGCTCCGTCCCAACAACAAGATCGTTGATGGATGTGCGCTGAGGAAGTCTGAAAACCTGCTGAGATGCCATTTTGAAGGTGTAATTGTGATGGGCTATTGTGGAGTTTGGTGAGTGAGCAGGAAGTCGGGACTCCGAATGAATGAGGTTGTTGACCGAGAGCTAGCAAAGTTGATGAGAGCAGGCTAGCTGATCAATATTATATAGAAAAGTCTTGTCCCAATGCACTCTCATTATGCAACGCTTTGAACATGCTGATAAATATGTCTTGAGATGACAAACCGGTAGTAACTTGTCTCCAGTGGACACCGAGCTCGGAGAGGCGTATCATTGAACCACCAGACTATGACATTACCTCAACCAAGCATCATGACTCAAAGCAGATCACAAGATGATTCGACAGACCGATGAATACGTCATTATAACTTATTTTCTGGCTAGACTACTGTGTTCAGATGTTGATAGCTGGGTCTTGAGCACGTGGAATTCCTTCTCCAACTTTGAGGTGAAAATTATCCACTCATCCCACCGGCGTTATTGCGTCCCGACCTTGGCGTCAGAGCGTAGGCTCAATATGTTAGACATGACTGCTTCGAGATTGAAATTGAAAGGCGACTATTAGTCGAACTCTTCTTGGATTTCACGTTGAACTACGTACCTGGGATCACAAGGGTTCAAGGAATTAGTCTTCGTGTGTCCGATCTCGATTGATCAAGCGAGGTATCTGCCCCCTCGGTCAGGTGTACGAAGCTAAGTTTGAAGCCTGCGATCCGTTCTACATATGCGCTGCCATGTCATGTCCCTTCCAAAGGTAAGATTAATGCGAGCAAACTTTTCCCCCATGGTGAAAACATCGAGTTATTGAAATCAACAAGCATTTGTTCACAAAGAGATAAATTTTCTATGAATAGTGCCGCAATTACAAAATAAGTCACCACGAGCTAACCTCCTGATTCCTGAAATTGCAAAACACGCAAATTATTCTTGACTTCTAGGTGCAGCGTCCAGAGCCAGGTTGGCTGCATGGAAACATAAGTTAGTATGGAAGAATTCGTTTGAGGACTAGGGTAGCAAAACTCACCAGCCAGTTCCGCAGTGCGAAGAGCTCGTTCCACAAAACCCTGAAGAGCTACAACACTGACCATCAAAAGGCCCACCAGCACATGTGAAACCTCCCTTGCTAGAGCCACAAGTGCCATCAACAGACGGGATATTCGCTGTCAGGCAGCCGCTCGATGAATCTTTTTGGCTATGATAGATACGACGTTAGCAATAAAGTCCAGCATTTTGCACCTTTGATGCAATAAACAGACAAAAGTCATATAATGGACACGCAAAAACTGAACTGAAACGTACCATCCCTGGCCACAGTGAGCGCCAGTGCTTCCACAATAGCCTCCACTTGAGCAGCAGTTTCCAAGACCAGATCCAGCGCATGTCTTGCCGTTTTTCGTGCCGCAAACTGCATCACTTGAAATTCCAGTGCAAAGGCCGTAAGACAGCTGGCAGCCATTGCGACAATGGTCGGTGCTTTTTCCGCAGTAACCATTTGAAGAGCAGCAGTCACCAAAGGTTGAACCTTTGCAAGTCTTGCCATTCTTCGGACCGCAATTTCCATCAGTTGAGATGCTTGAGGCGCCCTCGTTGCAGGTTCCAAAGGATGGGTTGCAACCAGCATCGCAGTGATCGGAAGATTTACCACAGAACCCGCCAGACGAGCAACAATCTCCAAAGGTTGAACCCTTGCATGTTTTGCCGTTCTTACCGCAAGTTCCATCCGTGGAAATGCTTCCAGCAGCTGTGTTGCAATAACCGAATGATGCGTTGCAACCGGCATCGCAGTGGTCAGATGACTTGCCACAGTAGCCACCGGAAGAGCAGCAATCCCCAAACGCAGAGCCCTTGCAGGTCTTCCCGTTCTTGCCACATTGACCGTCAGCAGAGATACTACTGGCAGCTTCATTACAAGTGCCAAACGCAGCATTGCAACCAGCATCGCAATGAGCGGTAGATTTGCCGCAGAATCCAGTGGAAGAACAGCAATCCCCGAAGGAAGAACCCTTACAGGTCTTTCCGTTTGTCCCACAAGTACCGTCAGTGGAAACATTGTCTTCTGTGCCACATGTGCCAAACTGAGACTGGCAGCCCGCCTGGCAATGGTCTTTGGAAGTGCCACAGAAGCCGCCAGAGGAGCAGCAGTCGCCAAACTTGGATCCCTGGCATGTCTTGCCATTCTTCCCGCATGTCCCATCCGTAGAGATACTGCCCGAGTCCGCGTTGGAACAGGTGCCAAAGGCCGCATTACAGCCAGCATCGCAGTGATCGGAGGATGTTCCACAGTAGCCACCGGATGAGCAGCAGTCTCCAAATGTTGACCCTAAACACGTCTTGCCGTTGGAGCCACACTGTCCATCAGAGCTGATATTGGTCGGCGCACCACATGTGCCGAAAAGGTCTTGACAGCCACTTCCACAGTGGCTCGAAGTGGTACCACAATAGCCGCTCGAAGAGCAGCAGTCTCCGAAGGGGGAAGTAGTGCAGTTATACTGAATCGTTCCGCCACATGATCCGTCGGGGGAGATACTCCCGGGCCCGGGTGGCGGGGCGGGAGCAGGTGCAGGCGCGTTGCAGTTACCGGCGGCTGGTTGACTGTGTCCGGTGTAAGTCGAGTGATCAGCTGGTACATGTGCCAGCACAGTAGATCAGATATGAGACACAAGACTTACCAACCATCGCCGCAGAATGCAGCAGAACGACCGCATTTGCCATCCTTGGAACAGCAGGCGCCCCAGACAGGGCTACATACGAATCCAGTTGTACCTCCACAAGTTCCATCTGGTGTTACTTCTCCAGTCTGCCATGGTGACAGGGTTGCGGTTGTGGCTGTGATGCTTTGAGACGTGACGAAGGCCGGCAAAAGCCAGCAGACTATAACTGCCTTCATGTCAAGCACGGAAACGGAAAAAGACAAAGACTTTTCTTTCGTAGGTAACCAAGTAAGATAAAGTAGGTTCACGATGCAATTCCTGGTCTTGGAGAGCGAACAGGTTTGCAGATTTTATATACACCCTATTCCCAAGTAGACTTCCCTAGAGATTGGAGATGAATAAATGCTCCTTGGATGGAGGTACGGACTACTTGGACTTGGCATTGCTCGGGAGGTTGTCCTCATTCAGCATTTTGCCCCATCGCAGGCAATAGTGCCACGGTCGTACGCTAAGAGTCCGAGGGAACCACTTGATGGTTTTGATGACCCCTGGGATGACGGCCCATATTTCAGACCACGGTCTCTGAAGCGGCGGCTCATTCGCATATTACGTAAAGCATCAATGGTGGCGATTCAGCATCGCACCCGCATGTGAGGTGGAATTAGAGTCCCTGTTCCTGATGCCTAGCAAGGATGCTGATCCTGTGGCTCTCCACCGGATCTGGCCGGATAGAGCCAAGCTTTGCGGTCCGGGCCAAGGAAAGAAATCTACATGCATCCGCATCCCGCACTTGCCTCAACTTGGTAGGTATCGGGCTGCCATGGGGCTCTCACAGCTCAAATTTGAGGGCTGGACGGCTTGGCTATAGTCAGACGGCCTCACAGTTTCTATCAGAGCCGTGGGGCCGCACCTTTTCCGTGTTCTAGTGCCTCGGCATGCATAGAAGGGATGACAAAATACGAACTACTAAAGATTGCGGTAATTACAGCACCTTTGTGAATGATGATTATGGAGTTATCAAGGGGAGAAGAAGGAATACGATCGTTGCAAGGTAACATAGTTGATGACAGTTTTACCTAATGAACATGAAAATCTCGGTTAGATGATGGATGGAAAAAGTTTTTTCTGGATTCAATGGATTGTCACTGGACAGATAACATCTGCTTGCGATGACAAGTCGTGTTATAAATACAGTAAGTAATACGGGTAAATCACCCCAGAATTCCAAAATATGCATCGTCGAGCACCATCACAGTCGTTATATCTAGCGTCATGATGTCGAAGCTATCTAGCTTCGCCTCTTTGGCATTTGTTCTCTATTCTTTTTGTTTCATCACTCTCATTCATGCCGACGTTGCTCAATCCCCCCCCGGCCGCCGGCTTCATGGTCAAAACGCGTTCGTACGACGGTCCAATGTTATAAGTGAGTTCAACCTTGTCACTCGAATTTGATTCGATCATGGTTTTAGATGAGACATGAATCACTGACATTCGTCTCCAAAAATTAGCAAAAGTACCGGAATGGGCTAAGGAGATTTCCCAGAGCCCAGCTCATCAGAACCCATCCAAGGCCCCGCCAGTCCCGACCAAAGACCTTGAACTTTCACAAGACTCTACGACTAGCCTCGAGCAATACTACGAAGACTCAAAAAATGCTTCCTTCATCGACAATATCTCCAGACGGTCATTGAGCTCCCGCTCTCTCGAGAAACGTGGCCCCCTTTACTGCAAAGATGGCCCATGCGTCGATGGAAGGTTAGTCACTGTCTTCACAGCCTAATGGCTATCTAAGTATGAAGCACTTGAGACGGAAGACTGATTTAATCTTTTTTTTAGCTGCTGTGGTCCCGATAGCATTTGCGGCTATGGCCCCGACTTTTGCGGCAAAGGATGTCAGTCCCAATGCGATGCAACTGCCATGTGCGGAGAATACAGTGAGAACGCCGATATGCCATGCGGCATGAATCTCTGCTGCTCGCAATCTGGCTGGTGTGGGGTGGGTACTTTTTCAAAATCTGTATTGTACCCTCGTGCGCTTTCGAGAGACTGACAACTACTTTCCATCAGACCACCGAGGTCTTCTGCCACAACGCCGACCCAATCAACCTCAGTGCACCTTGCCAGGCCGGTTATGGCTCTTGTTCCATCGCTTCTACCCCATCATGCGCAAAAGGCGGCGGGAGCACAAATGGCCGCACGATCGGATACTACCAGTCATGGAACGTGAGGACCCGGAAATGCGATACCAAGACCCCCAAGCAGCTTGATACTAAGGGCTTTACCCATCTGTTCTACTCCTTTGCATTTATCGATCCAACTTCATTCGCCGTTGTTCCAGCCCACGACGACGACCCGGCTCAGATGCGAGAGTTCACCGGCCTAGCCAAGGACGGTCTCAAGACTTGGATTGCTGTCGGCGGCTTCGACTTCAGCAACCCCGAGACAAAGACCCACCACACCTGGAGCGACATGGTCTCGACGAAGGCCAACCGCGCTGCTTTTATTTCTTCTGCCCGCGAGTATATGGACGAATATGGTTTCACTGGCATCGATCTCGATTGGGAGTATCCCGGTGAGCCCAAGCGTGGTGGAAGGAAGCTTGAGGACACTCGCAACTTTGCCATGCTCCTCCGTGAGATGCGTGCTGCTTATGGCGATCAGTACGGCATCAGTCTGACACTTGCACCTGATTATTGGTACCTGAGATGGTTCGACGCCAAAGCGATGGAGCCTTTCGTCGACTTTTTCGGATTCATGGCCTATGGTAAGTGACTGATTACAAGTACCAACCCGGCGTCTAGAAAACGTATAGCTGACTATCTTCTTACCAGACCTTCATGGATTCTGGGATGAGGACGTCAAGACTCTTGGCAAGGTTGTTCGCGGCCAAGCTGACATCCGTGAAATCGGCAACAATACTGTTCCACTATGGTTCGACGGGCTTGATCCCAAGAAGATCAACTTCGGTCTTGCCATGTATGGCCGTGGTTATACTGTATCCGACAAGAGTTGCAACGGACTTCTCTGCTCTTTTTCAGGCCCGAGCAAGAAGGGAGAATGCACTGACTCTGATGGCGTCATGTCTCTTGGGGAGATCAAGAACCTCATCAAGAACAAGGGCCTCAAGCCCAACTACTTGAAAGATTCTCTAATGAAGGAGCTTACTTGGGACGATCAGTGGATTGGCTATGATGGTAAGTCCACCTTGAGTGAACACTTGATTCCTCATACTTACTCACTCTGATCAGATGAGGAGACCTTTAAAGATAAGAAGGCCTGGGCGGATGGGCAATGTTTTGGAGGTACTATGATTTGGAGCATTGACTTCCAAGGCTCAAGCACTTCGTAAGTCCTTTTGATGGCTCAACCGTGATAGGAAAAGCCGACTGATCAACAACGTAGGGCCGAGCCGGTTGAGCAAAATTCACCTGGTGAAATCCCCAAGTCGCTCCTCAACAAGAAGCTTCCAAACTGCAAGTCCGGAGAGTCTTATGACGCTATCAAAGATATGGGCACGTTTTGGTATAATTCTGGCGCTGAGCAGTGGGCAGACGAGTACATCAACTCCCAGCCGGATCATTCCAATTGGGCGCAGAACCTGTACCGCGAGCTCTTCCCAAAGAAGGACCATACCAAGTTCTCTTGTCAGGAACCTGGTGCTCCTTGCGATCATGATTTGACATGCGGTGAGAATCCTATGATTCGTTGTCAGCCTTTTGAGGCTTGCACTGACGTGTGTTTTCAGACGATTTCAACGCGATCGACAAGGGTGGGCTGTGGTATCTTTTCCAGTCCATGGCAGCTTTCCACAGTTTCATGTCGCAGCTCTCTATCGAGTTTGACCAGTCGATTGGCATCACATCTGATCAGATTGGCACCATGAGGCAATTGCTAGGTATCAAGAGTGGCGCGCCCAAGGCACCTCTCGACCTAGCTTCTATTCTCGGTGCAGCTTTCAGCATTGGAAGTGCCCTCGCAACACCTGCTGCAGCCGTCGGAGGTCCTTTGGCGGGTATCAGTGGTGTCATGTATATGGTCTCAGCCACAGGAGACTCGTGAGTAGATTGTTCGGTACTTGGTTCCTGAAGACTACTAATACGCGACACAGTGGTGGTTCCGACGATGCAGTGGAAGCGACAGACACGATCCGGGGCCTACTTGCCATCGTCGCCAAGCAGGGCTTCGCTAACATCAAGGCAATTGTGGCCTCAACGTTTGGCAAGCAAGGCCATAAGCAGACTGATATTCCCGAAATCATGCGCGTCGGGGGCGTCAAGAACCCGGCCGTATCTGTTTTCGGGTGGGGATCCTGGTTGAGAGACCATCCTCTTAACAATCTGGATGATGTGATCAGCAAGATGAAGACCAACTTGGTGAGTGAACTCTCAATAACGGCTTTACCCAAACTCGTACTGACTAAAATGCAGGATCAAGCTCTTATCTGGCAGATGGCTAGACAATTCAGAGGAGCTTACGTGGTCGTTAGAGACGACCTCCCTGTTGACAAGTGCACAAACCCGAACAACGCCTGGGAGGCAGACAAGAAACGATGCCTCGACATCCTCGCATGGTACCCCAAGAAGGTCTCTCAGACCCTCGGTGGAAACAAGGATATGGAGGCTCTCTGGACCGACTGGAACATGGACAAGCTCGGGACCCTCCGCAACGCCGTCGAATGTTGGGAAAATAACAATGGCCACATCGGCAAGACGGGCATCCGCGAGGGTAGCTGGGCAAGCGAGACGCCACCACCCTGCTTCTTTGCTATGCCTGTTCTCAAGGGCAACTACAGCGATGTCTCCAAGGGGTCGATCTGGATGGCTGGCAACTTTCCCGGCCAGGAGGGCCAGGCTGGTTTGCTATGGCCCAAGTCCAAGTGCGAGAATGGCAACAAGGAGTTGCACCAGAACCCATTCAACTCCAAGTCTGACTACAAATGCGCCGAGTTTGATCTTACGAAGGATCTCATGTAAATAGTTGTCGAACATGGCGTCATTCTCCATGTTGAGCTTGCACTTGATCGGAAGCAAGTGCAATTTGACCTTTTACTTCTGTCAACTGGGTAGCAACATCTGTGCGATAATTCAAGCCACCTGCCATATTTTCAGTATCTCCCTACGCCGAACAAGAAGCTGGGGTGATTCTCGGTGAAATTGCTCGTCGAGTGATGTTGGTGACACAAACAGCACCATTGGGATATCCACTTTTGACTTTTGGCCTGTCTGATAATACTTTGGCACGGAGGATAATGTCCGTGTTGGAGATGGGGCCAAAACTAATTTCTACCCCAACAATTTCTACCTCCAACTCCATTTGTCCCGAGCTCATCTGCGGTGGCTGACAAAGCGTGGTCAGACGTTGCGGTTGCCCCAAATCGCATCTTGATAGACAAATTTCATGCTAATTACAAAGCAGTGAACATTGGAATTATCTGCTTGAAGCTCCGTCATGTCTGCGACCCGAGGTCGACCCCGCCGCAACGTCCCACCTTGCAGGTTCTGCCAAAAACAGTTCAGGAGATTCGAGCACCTCGAACGTCATGAGCGCACCCGTAAGCCGGACCCCCACCTCCCGATGTACACAACATAGTCTGACGTCTTGACTCTGTGCTCCGTGGACTTCTATGCAAGGGTGGCCAGAGACTCACTAATGTTAATGCCCAGACACCCGAGAACAACCCTTCCTGTGCGAGTGTGGTCGGAGATTTTCTCGAAGGTACGGTCCCCAGTCACACCTCAGTTCCCAGAGGGGCTTCTTTCGCTCCGCTCACAACTCGATAGAGATCTACTTTCGAGACATCAGCGGATATCCCACGCCGACGGAAGCATCACAAACCCAGATGATCTGTCTGCTCCATTAGCAGAAACGACAATCGCCGAAGGGACATTCTCAACTACAGCGACTAGTGCTGAAGTTCCCTCACGGCCGTCTTTGCCGGAAGCACTAATATTACCTCATCAACATGAACATGATGCCGGACCGCAGCTGTTTGGAAATGAAGCTGCCCTGTTCCAGCCCGTCAGCAGCTTGGCATTGCATAGTGCAGCTGCAGGTTTTCCCGAACTATCCTATCAAGACTCACTGTCTCAAGACCTCTTAGCAGGAATGGATGGCATTGATTTCGATTTCTTATTGGATGACACTCAGTTGTCAGGCTCCTTTATACCCGCGGCCCCAGTCAATGCCGGCTCCCTGATCATGGGAATACCGCCGACGGGACAGTGCGCAGCCCCGTCCACCATACAGCCTGAGCATGGAAGCTCATTTGATGCGCAAAGTATGAGCATCCCACACCAAAGACTTTCGCCTAGTGAAGGACAATTAGAACCGGAAGCAACGTCGTCGCTGCCGAGGTTTGCGGCACGACTACCTTCTATGGAACCCGAGAGACCAGAACAGACACCATTGCATATTCATCCAGCAAATCAGGTTCAGAGGCCTAGACAAGTCCACTGTCTCCGGCCCTGGAAAATTGAGGCTAGTGCATACAGCAAGATTCTCGACGAAGCCCAGGAACTTCGCCCTGAGCTGCCCAGCTCCTTCAAGCTGCCATCTCATCGTGCCCTCTCAAGATTTTTGGAAGGGTACTTCCGTGGCTTCGCCGTCCATCTGCCGTTCATTCATATTGTTACTTTTTCTGCCACAGATATCGGTCTTGAGCTTCTCCTGTCGCTCACCGCAGTCGGTGCTCTTTATCGGTTCGAAGCGGCTTCGGGATATCAGATTTATAATGCTGCTCGACATTTGATCTCTTGGCGTTTAAAGCGAAGAACTCAACCTGCACTAGACCGGCTGACTCGTGATGATCGCGTCACGACGGATGATGCTCAGAGCGTCCCTTCGACACCGACTGGCCCAAACACAGGCACTAGGGAACCAGAGCTACATGCTCAAGACAAGACCGTCCACTTACTACAAGCCATGGTAGTACTGATGGCGATGGCATCGTGGGGCGATCGAGAATTGATGGGTGACGCCCTAAGCATGTCGAGTCAAGTCGCCATGCTCGCTCGTGAGATGAAGATTCACGAATCAGAGAAACCCACGCCACCCAACCAGCAACGGGCCGAAGGTATTAAACTTGAAGAACGCCGCCGCACGCTATTTGCCGCTTTCGCCCTCCTAAACTTACAATCCGTTGCATTTGACGTGCCACCACTACTCCTAAATCGCGAGGTCGCCATCAACCTTCCTGGGTGCGCATCAAGCTGGCAGGCGCCTAACGCGGAAGAGTGGTCGGCGCTGAGGGACACGTATATGCCGCCGAGACCTTTCCCGGAGAAGATTCATATGCTGTTAGCAGGACAGAGCATCCATACAGTGACAGCGCTATCTTCTTTCGGGAACTACGTGCTCATTCACGGACTGCTCCAACAGGTGCTTCTTACTCGTAACGCCTCTGAAGATATTCAGGCCGCAGGCAATTGTATACTTAGTCGCGATTTTGTCAAAAGGATGGAAACCGCCCTTCGTGTTTGGCAAGAGTCGTGGGAAGCAACATACGAATCCACGACAGACCCTTCGTCTTCGAAGGGGCCATTGGGCTTCAATTCGACCGCACTCTTGCGCTTGGCTTACATCCGCCTTAACGTCGGTTTCGGTCCTGACCGACGGTTTCTTGCCCGAGACGACGCACAAAGAATAGCCGCCGCATTTTCTGAACCAATCCTTGCCGCCAGTGATAGGTCAATGCACATGAACCAGGCCGTGCTGCAGTGTATACACGCCCTCAGTATCCCAGTCCGAGTTGGCATCGCATTCGTTGCGCGCACTCAGACGTTGAACTGGAGCATCCAGCATGCTTTTTGCAACCTGGAGTGTGCTTTTCTGCTCACACAATGGTTAAAGGTCCTTTCCGAAGCTGTGCGAGAGTCTGGTCTCATCTCCCTACAGCCCGACGAGCGCAGATTGATCAATTTGGTCACCGTTCTGGTGCAAGAGACGGAGCTTGGCGACCGGCTGGACGCGGACCAGCATCCTGCTGTCCAGATCGAGAGCCTGGCTACGCTGACATTGGTGCTTTGGAGCAAGACATTCAGTGGCTCCCATGTATTCGATATTGTTCGGGTGATTGGTGACGGTTTGTCTATCTCAGTCCATGGGTCGAATAAAAAAGATGGCGATTGAGTGGCGAGATGGTCGTCGGTACCCGATCAAGAAGCCGGAGAAACTTATCACGAGAGAGGAATAGCATCCCTACACATAAAGCACTCCGCTACGTGCTCTTTTGCGTTGATCTCAAATTTCCGTGGTATATAGACTGCTCTCATTTCGTCGTTAAAGATGGCTCGTTTCAAGTTACTTTTGACCACTTAAAATGCTCATTGCTAGGTGCCAAGGTTTATGACAAGAATGCTGGGTCGAATCCGTTGGGGTACATTCATCGGGACCCTTGGCCTTTTGACGTTGCAAAGGAGCACATAAATCTGAACGCAATGTTCGTCTTGGGCCACATGTCCAAAAAACATCTTAGTCCTTGTCTCTCTCTTGATGTCGCAAACCCTGGGGTGTTCATGGGTTGGAGAAGAGACAACAGTTTTTGTAGGAATTCAAGGGGGAAATCAAGCTAGAAAGTTTTCAGATGACAATGGGACAAGAGTGGTAGGGTCAAGCTGATTTGATTTGCATTGTTAGTGCAAGGGACTGAAACGAGGAAATTCTTGCAATACCAGAGCGCAGAAACAAATTGGGAACAAGCTCGTGGCCGCGGGCTCCGCAGTAGGTCACCAACCCAACACTTAAGGTTGGTAAGCCCGGTGGGAGCATTGAGGACACGAATCCAGGGGATTACCGTGCAACAGAACTGACTTTGCGGGAGCGGGTGTGTCAACCTTATTTCTTGTAATACCATCTCTTGTCTGAGGATTGGGATATTCGAATTCTCAAAACATTCACGATGATCTCAACGTAACGTTGGCCCGATTTTACCACCCCTAACGCTCTACGGGAGCCGGCTGGTAGTCAAGTTGGATCGAGTCAACGGCAACGGACTTTTGCTGTCTGTCGTTATCGATACTTCTTCGCTGAGCCTTAACTCTTTGTATTCCTAATAGTTAGAGGATGACAGCTGTCTTATTTGACTCTTACGCATTGCGACTTCATTCTTTTCTTATATACTCTTGGGCAACCCAAAATTCCCCGCGGTCTCTAATTAGCGATTTGTTGTTCATTTGTTTACTTCTATCTCAGCAGTAATTTCGACTTGTTTTCTCCCTTAAGCATTGTCAATCCTTGCGAGCAGGTATCGCAGAGACTCATCATCAATATCGACCTCAGATTTAAAAACGTCAACATCATCCGATCCCCAATATGAACGCCTCAGCCAACCTCCGCGCCTCGATGATTCGCACATCGGTGCTGATCCCGGTACCCCCGGGCCCTTCACGATTCGATACTGTTGCGACCACCCATTCCGGGGGAATCGAAGTTGGCGAAGGAGAAAGGCGTCGGGTTGTAAAAACTCTGAACTACCTTGAATATCGGGTACGATGCGACATGGATCGAGAGGCTGCTCTGCCATCGCCTGTGAAAGAGTATTCGATCGAGGATTCTGCCATCGAGGTTGAAGGATCACAGCGGTCCCAGCTGAAACGAATGTTCACAATATTTCCTTACAAAGACATGAACTGGATTGTCACAATGCTATTCGTTGTTGGCAGTGTGTCTTTCGTTATCAATGCAGGGTTCGGGCTCTTTCCTACCCTCGAGCCAAGCCTCGCTTTCGAGACCCTCTCAACCGTTGCTCTCCCTGCGACTATCACGATTGGAGCCACCATGTTCATGACTGGAGGCATTCTCGGCATTTTCGCTGCTTTCAATGCCGACCGCGTTACCCTCGAGAAAAGGGACACCAAGTCCATCGATGACAACACCCCGGCCATTTATCGACCCGCCCTCATTGGCTCTGAAGCATGGCTCTGGATCCCATCTGCGGCCGATTTCGCCAGCCTTCTACGGACTATTCCTTTCCAGGCTGGCCTGGTGATGCTTTCGGGCGGCCTGATTCTTTCCGTGGCCGCAGTGGCTGGCTTTCCAGGGGTTCTCAACCCGATGGATCTTTTTCTTACGCAAGCTCTCGTCTTTATGCCTCAAGTCATTGGAGGGGCCCTCTTCTTTATTGCCAACATGGCTCTCGTCATCCATGTCCAGAAAGATTGGTATAAACCAAGAATCCTTGCAGGCGAA
This sequence comes from Colletotrichum simmondsii, assembly GCA_001563135.1. Classification (NCBI taxonomy): domain Eukaryota; kingdom Fungi; phylum Ascomycota; class Sordariomycetes; order Glomerellales; family Glomerellaceae; genus Colletotrichum; species Colletotrichum simmondsii. The sequence goes on along the minus strand of JFBX01000628.1, from coordinate 400,779 downwards.
TGGCAAGGGGCGGCATGGAATGCAGTGGCATCAGCCGGTTTCATTGGGACTGGTGTCTTGCTCTTGAACAACAGAATCTTTGAGAGCTCAGTTGTTGGGTTTGCTGCGAGTACTGCCTTCTTGATAGGGAGCATCATTCAATGGTATCTGCTCATGGAGTTCCATCCAACCCGCTGGGCAGCTTAAGGTCTTTATAGCTTTCCAGCCCGCAGTCGTTTCGCGAACACTAGAAACAGAACTCATCTTCTTCAGGCTCGTCCTTGAAATACACCTCTGGAAAGCTCAAGAAGCACATTATAGCATTGCTTGTGAAAATGGCTTGTGCAGAGACCAGCGATTGTGACTTTAACCAGAGACGGTTCCAGCAGCTTCTGGCCTAATATGAATGTCTGACTGACGAACATCGTTCCTCGGGAATGGAGGTTGGTAGTATCGTAAACGGAGGCATAGAAACTGCAACAATCCAAGACCCTGCTTTTGGGCGTCGAATCTTTATCGTTCAACTTTTTCTCTAATTAGTGGCCTAGATTGATGATCGTGTGATGGCCCCTTGATGAGATATGCTAGACCTTTTTCGTGAGTATGCGGAATGGGTATGAGGGCACTAAGCGGGACATCCACCGTTATTAATGCATCCTGTAAGATGGTAGTCCTTACAATTCCTAGGCCTGAGTTTATCTCACTCTATGTATGGTATAGCTGTGGGGCGATGATTAATGGACACTTGATCATCACTGTGGCTAGCAAGCCCGGCCCAGCCTGACTGGAACTAAGGTGGTACGCGCGAAAATCCGAATACGCGGTCCGAGTATCACCAGCCACAAGCCGCGCCTCAATATTCGATGGTTTCATATTGAGCGCCGTGGTAAAGAAGAAAAAGCTTCTGAACGGCCTGCTGAAGGACATCCATTGGACATTTGCACGTCGCTGAGAAGTGGACTTGTAGGTGAAGTCCCTGATGTCGGGAAAATTCTCCTCTCTTCCGAGACTCAGGGACTGCTATGACCCTGGAAAGGCTTACATTCCGCTCATCGACAAGGGATATCTGGCGCAAGTTTAGTGCCCCAGTCCGAAATCGAGCTTTACTTCGCCGCGCATTCGTATATCATCAGATATGCATCGTCTACAGAGGGACTAGTCGCCATCTGCATGTAAACTTACGTGGCTATCAGGCCCGTCAAATTACTTAAATACTGAATCTCGCTCCCCTTTTCTGGATTAATTTGATACTCGCATGTCACCAGGCGCTCACTCATTCCATTGTACTCTTTCTTTTGCTTCCCTGCACTCGTTTAAGCAACAAACTAGACGCCTTTGAAATGGCTCTCTGCAAGCTAATTCTGGCAGCTGCTATGCTCAGCTCGACCTACGGAGCTGCAACTAGCAACATCACTCGGGTCCTCGACCTACCTCCTCGTTACCACAACGGGACTATCAGCGTTGAGCATCTCTCGGTTGCGGGAAACCTCGATGGTTACAAGATGCTCACCCCGGCCGCCAAAAAGTCTACCGACTTCTGGTACTTTGATGTTATTTCAAAGTCCACTAACCAGACTCTAAATATTGTTTTCTTCAACTCGGGAGATTTTTCACAGTATCCGCATCCTCTCGCTGTCCAGGTTTCGGGGGTGTACCCTAATGGTACAAACTTCTACTTCGAAGCTATGGCCGATGCTGGGGTTCATCTCACCAACGGCCCCCGAGGTATTACTGGAGACTGGAAAGGTATTGGGAGCTTTAGTGGAACCTCGCTGGACAAGGCCGATGTTGAATACACGATCAACATCGACTCCAAGGACATGGGTATCTATGGCAGGATCTCCTTCAAAGCCGTGAGTGACTCCCCAATTCTATTCCTCACCGTCGTGCAATTTCAAGAGACTCACGTTCAGGATTACAGAATGCTCCCGCCCATTACCCTTGCGACTTGAATGGCGCAGTTGGCGTCAGCCAGAATCTCTTGCCGGGACTGTACTGGGCTAACGCAATCCCCGATGCCGAGACCGTTGTCGATCTCGCCGTCAAGGACACTGTCATCGCTTTCGAAGACGGTATTGGTTACCACGACAAAAACTGGGGCAATCAGTCCATCATTGATGGTCCTCGTTACTGGGATTGGGGACACGCTCGCTTTGGTCCTTACTCTATCGTCTGGTACAACCTTCTCGACTACGATGGCAATGAGAGCAGACGTTCTTATGTTGCGAAGGATGGAGAGGTTGTTCTCGTCAGCTGCGACATGGCAAGCATGGAGGTTCGACAGAGGGGCGGAAAGGCAGCTTGGCCTCCTACCACTGGACTGCTTGAAACCGAAGGCCTATCTGTCAAGTACAACCTCACGAATGGCGACGTAATGGAGGTCGACGTCACTACCCAGTTCATCGTAAGAGATGAGAAGGGCGCCTACCAACGCGCTAACGGTCTCGTCAAAGGCGGTATCGTTGGACAAGATACTTTCGAGGGTCGCGGTCATTACGAAGAGTTCATTTTTGGGATCGTCAATGACTACACTCCGCAGGTATAGCGCCAGCATGTTGATGTGTGAGGAACATCGGGCAGCATGTTGCTCCATAAATTGTTCCCAACCACCTCAGTCATACCGGCAACCCATCATCCCCGCCGAGACCATTTCAATAGCTCCTGCCGTTTCACTCCGGCCAGAACGCTTGAGTGGTCTCTGATTTGTACACATAGTCTACATGTAAATATGAAGTCCTAGTTCTGTAGGCTGTACTCCATAGAAACAAATGTTCACTAACTTCTGAGAGGTCATTGCAGCTTCGTTAGAGTTTCCTGGATGTCGTGCCTTGTACTAAGTTCCACAAACCCTCCTCTACAGAGACCCTCTCTACAAACGCGCCAGTTCCTAGCATATGATCATTTACGATTCATCCTCCTACCCAGATCTCCCGATCTTGAAACCTCCAGGAACTCTTGTCTGAAACGCGCCACTCGGGTCGTATTTGGCAGCAACTTCCCGTATGAATTCAACATTATGTGGGCCGTATCCTGCGAGAGCATCCTGTCGAGGACTGGCATAGTTGAGGTAGACCAGGTCCATGTCGCCCCCGACAGACTTCGCAAATCTCTGTATTTTGTCCGACATCGAAGTCAAACATGCTTCCGCCACGGCAAAGTCTGCGTCGTTCGTCAAAACATACACGCCACCCGTCCACATGATGGCATTTGACTTTAATCTTTCAAGACCAAGCATGTTACCGCCGCGTTGTTCTGCGATATTTCCATGGTCCATTCCGACAGGCTGTAGAAAGATCATCGTTCCGAAGGCTTCTGGACCGATGGAACTCTGAAGGGACTTGACGAAGTCTTCGTGGAGCTTGGTGGAGTATTGAAGAATCTTTGGATCATTTTTGAACAACAGAGTCGCCGCAGCACTCCTAAGAGATAAAGATCAGTCTAACCGAAGGATTCAGATGTCAGCTAGACTTACAGTTGTCCGCCTTGGACTTTGGAGCCTGCGGCAGTCTTGGCCACAGACTGCTGTACAGAAACATTGCGAATAGACGGAATGTCCCGGATATTATCAAACGCCGTTTTGACACCATTGTGCCCGGCCGTGTTGACATAGATGGCCGTGATCGTAGTGTCAGGACCTGCCGTGCCGTTGTACTGGAGGAAAGTGACCAGTGCGTTATCAGCAAGCGACATGTCATGATCAGCAAACTTGATCAGCGTATCGGAGACCACGTCAGAAGCGGTTGCGGGCAGTATTCGGACCTCGTAGTGGATATCACGAGCAGGAAGGGCTTCCAGGTCAAACCTTGTGACAATGCCAAAGTTGGAGCCGCCACCCTTTAGCGCCTTCCATAAATCTGAGTTGCTGGTCTTGTTCGCATTGACGACGCTTCCGTTGGTGAGCACGACCTCGTAGTTGAGGACAGAGTCACAGGCGAATCCATACTTGGGTGAGAAATAGGATGTGCCTCCGCCGAGGAGGAAGCCTCCTACACCAACGTCGCCATCGCGGCCACCGACCACTACAACGCCTTGATCGCCCAGACTGGCGTAGACATTCTCCCATCGCCCTCCCGAACCGAGCATTGCGGTATTCGTTTCGGCATCATAACGGGAGTAATTCAGCATGCTCAAATCGATAGTGACTCCGTTCTGAATGTTGTTGTTCAACTGAAAGCCATGGCCCCCACTCCGGACTGCAACGTGCCAGTCTCCGGCGCCATTGCCGGCTTTCAGGAGCGTGGTCAAAGTGAGGGAAACTTCTTCCGTACTCTCGGGTAGCACAATACACCACGGATGAAGCTGGGCGTTCCGAGCCCACCAGGTTTGCACCTGTTTCTTGTATCCTGAATCGGTTGGCGATAAAACCCTATCACCTAAGCCGGCGGCGAGGAGCGCGTCACACTACAAGTATTAGTGAGGTTCCCAACACTGGCTTGGAGGGTGCTCACAGGCGGGGTGCCCCCAACAAAGGTTTCCGGCGTGCTCATGTTAGCTGCTAAAGCCTCCAAGACAGCCAACGACCCGATAAGGGTACAATGTTTCCAGAGATTGTAAACCATGGCGGATATGGTATGAGATCAATTAAAGATTGTTGCTGAGAAGATGTGAATGTAGTCAATGCTACCTAGTTGTTGTTGTCAAGCTGGACAGTTCATGATCGTATTTTCGAGATTGCTCGCCTTCTTAAATACAACTATCCCCAAGGCAGTTTCGCTGTCTTTGATAGACGCATGTTGAGCTGAGATCGCTCCAATTCCGGGCCCTCGGGCCCTGTGAAGGTGAGAAGGCCCCGTAACAGCTTGTTGGTCGTCGAAGTGAGATTAGAGCCTGGTTGAAGCAGTGGCCCGAACTAGTGACTATCATCAATAAAATAAGTCAGCCGTGTCTGCCAGCCGTTGCCGAAGGAAAAGCATGTCTATGTGAGGGCTACAGCCACACGTACTAATGCGCAATTGTGTGGCAGTGGCACATCCTTAGGATGAGTGACCGAAATGTGAACTTTAGTCTTCCGGGGCCTCGGGCCCGGAGATGCTTGGAATTCAGGGCTACAACGCCTAGCGCTGACAGAGTCTGCGAATAGGACGCCGCGATTATGATAGCTGCCTGATGTCAGAAGCTCTGCGTCGCCAGCGTGCCAAGCACAGGGTAAGACCCCATGAATATGAGAAGTCTGCCTGTCTGCAAAGAGCTCAAGTCTGGAAGTACCTACTTACACATGAGATTCTCGGAATGAAGACCGAAGATAGTGAGATTCTTGGTCGATAGGATTCTGCAAGCATCCCAGTTCGATATCTCACCACCTACTGTCGTACCCAACAGCGGTTTGGCGGGGGCAACATGGGAAACTTGCCGCCTGCTTCTCAGTTCTAACGCGAGGTAAAACTTCTGACCACGTGAAGCTCGAATTGGAAGTTTGTCATTCAGATGAATATCTACAACTAATGGAATACTTCTACATGGGCGTGTCGCTGCTGAAATGGGATGACCACCTAGATTGAACCGAAAATGGTGGTGATGGAATCCGTCATCGCACCTCGCCTGTATTTGTATGATCGAAATTAGTGCATTTTTCTCTAAGATTAGTCACTGACTACCTAACTGACGCCTCCTGATTGTGCCACCCCGCCATGCCCGCCGACTACCCATGGCCTTTGAGACCAGCGAAGAACAAAAGAAGAAAAGCGGCTACATGCAGGACCTTTCCATCTATCGAGTCTATTTGCGTTTCAATTTTATCTCCCAATCTATTTCCCCGTCGACCGTGGAAGAGTCTACCCTCACGTAAAAATTGTTGAATGCCTCGGATGGAGGCTCCCGGAGTCAGAGGCAAGAGGCCTGCGGTGAGTTCGCGTCACTCAAGACAATGACCGTTACCCATAGACATACTAAGCACGCCATGGCCAGTGTGATAATTGTAAAGACAGAAAGGTAAGAGCTCAGTCCCCAATGTCATCACATCATGAAAACATCGCACAACGGGTTTTGACGAGAAAGGATAGACGAAATGCGACCGCGAAACGCCGTGCTCAAGCTGTGTGGCCTCAAAGCTCATATGTCGCCTGACGCATCGCTCATCCGAGAGACGACAGCGCGTCCTCATCTCGCCCCGCTATGATGAGGCCATAGAAAGTGTTGACCGCTCGCTGAAGGAAGTGTCCCAGGCGGTGCAGCAGCTACTCAAAATCAACCAGCAAAAGTCGAACTCATCACCACTCGTCTCCCCAACATCTTTCATCGGCAATCACTCCCCCAACATTTCAGGCTCATCTGAGGGATACAGGGGCGAATCTTCGTTCAAAGCGCATGTTCACCGGGTCACCGATGCACTCAAGGATGCAGCTGCAGACCTAGAGTCGACCTTGGGCGATGATTCGGCGCTCTCTGCGACCGTGCAAATGATCGACCAGGCTACGGGCAGTGAAGAGAGTAGTCCCGCTCACACCGGCAATCCTCCATTAACCGTGCAAGCCCAGCATCCCGAGCTGGAGGGCAAGAGCCTTCCGTCAACTGAGCGCGTTCTGAAGCTCGTTCGACTGTGTCAGACTGAGAAGCAGCGGTTTTTCATCGACGTCCCCGTGATTGACGAACAAGAGTTTGGTGAGTATTGCCAAAAGGTTTGCTTTGCCATCACCGACTTTTCTACTGTGGATTGGATCATTGTCAACGCCGGTCTGTTTTTCTTACTCCAAGGACTCAAACGCCATCATTATGCCCTCGTCGACATCAACGAGTTAGACATCGAGGAATACTCTCAACTCCTCAAGGCCAACCTTGAAGCTGCGATACAGTCTTTGAGACTTTGCAGCGACCCTTCTATACAAGCATGCCAAGCTCTAGCAGTCCTGGTAAGTCTCGAGCGAATGCCGCTGAAGCTCAACTCCCAGTACTGACGAAAAAGTACACGTTTTGCAACAAAATAGGCCAAAGCACACTCGCATGGCAGCTCATATCGGCCGCGTCGAGAATGTGCATCGACCTTGGTTGGCATAGACTACCTAGCAATGAGCCAGATTTCTCAAAAAGGCGAGCAATGTTTTGGCATGTTTATGTCCATGACAAAAGCATGGCTTTCACAATGGGCAGGACGCCGTCGATTCATCCTTACGATGTGTCCACTGAGCGGCCGTCCATGCCCAAGGACTGCGTTCCGGGTGTGCCAGTACAGTAAAGCACCCCTTTTCGCCTTTTCCACGGGCTGGAATGCTGACAGCACTTTGAGTCTCTATTCTGGGTTCGTCGAGTATGCATTCATTGTTGGCGATATGCACGTTGAGCTCTTTTCTGCTTCAGCACTCCGGCAGCCGCTAGCGACACGAAGCCAGAATGCCAAGTTGGTCGTTGCCAAATTGCTTGAAGTCAACACCCGCATCAAACAAGTAAGTGCGAGTTCTCATAGCGTTTGACAGGCGCTTTGCTAAATTCCGCAGTCTGCCGAACGTAGCCCCCCAGACGACGATCTTCACAAGGCGCTTGCCGTGCTGCTCGACTTCATGATGTACGGCCTTATTACGATAGCTTATCGAGTTGTCCCATGCGATGAAGCAAGCGATAACCCACTGAAATGCGGCAACGAATGCACGGAGGCTGCTAGAAACGCCCTTCGTACGATTGTGACAGCATTCGAATCGTGGGGCCACCTCAGAATCACTGGATGGTCAATGCTTCTCAACATGTATGCTCTCATACGACGCTGCTGTGGCTCGTAATGCAATTTACTAATTTTTTAGCAGGATGTTCTCTCTAGTGCCCTTTGCCAGCTTTATAGTGCTCGCGGGACACACCGTGGCAACGGCGTCCGAAGAGGACCTGACACTCCTCTGCAGCGCAGTCGCTGCCATTGAACCCACATCAAGCAGCTCGCCTTCAGCTAAGAAGCTGTACGATGTGTGCAAGACGTTCTATGAGCTCGCCAGCTTTTCTACCAAGCGGAGATCCTTGGTAAGCAAGAAGTCACAGCATTCAGAGCAAGTGTATGGACAACGGGAACTTGAGGACATCCCTTCTTTAGCAGACGTCAATTTCGCAGCACCTCCGTACGATCACATCATGGCTCCTCAAGACTGGGACGCCGTGATGAATGAGTTCGATCTGGGCACTGGGGCCAGCGCTATGGCTTCCTTTGTAGAACCTTACATACCTTTTGATGGTAGATTGCCCTGAAGTATCATGCAACACGTATCAGACCAATTTGCAATTCGAACCAAGGCTGGTCGATCTCTTTACTACGAAAGTAACTCAACTCAGAGCTTTGCGGTCACACCCGTGCCCTTGCGAGCTGCATCTACGCAAGCCATGACTTGAACCAGTCGATCATCCCGCAACCTTGGTACAACGACCTGAACACTGAGCGGCGTCCCCAGGTAGACCTTTCGGTCAATCTTCTCCTCGTCCCATAGCTCTCTGTTCCTCTCGTCCCAGCTACTCAAGACCTTTCCCCCTTGTGGCCGACCAAGCTGTAGATCACTCTCCCTCACGTCTCGGACTGGTACTGTTCCTGCAGGATAGTCAAGCATCACCCAGCTGCTAGTCAAACCAACAGCATTGTACCCTTCGATAGGCGGCACAGGATGCGGCGCAACCGGACATATCACAGCATCCAGCTTCTCTCGCCTACGACCGTGTTCATCGTCCTCAACCCACATCTTGAGCATCTCCCGCTCCAACGTTGCTCGTTGTGCCTGAAGCTGAGCAACTTGCGTAAGTGGCAGCGGCTTCCCCTTCTTAAATCGTGCTGCTGTCCACGGTACTAGAGGCTCGCCCGTCGCTTCAATCATCTCGGCCATGGCGACGGAGCCGTCGACGCCCATGAGCTTGTTCATGACTGACTGCGCCTTGGTGAGTGCCGCGGGGCATGACAGCTCAACCACCTTCACACCGCGCGTGTGTGAAAGAGCTGAAGAGACCTCGTCCAGCATATGATCAAGAGGCGGATGAATGCTGCAATTTCCATCCGTGCGAAGAACGCCGATCACCAACTCCCCGTTCTTGCCGCAGCCCGAGATTGAGGATCCTTTCAGGCTGGAGGGCCATGATGCGGGCATGCAATCCTCGCCCCATAGAGCAGCCCGAGGGACGATCTCACGCAGGAGAGCATCTATATCCTCAACACTACGGCCAATGGGGCCCGCAACAGCTTGCACGGAAGTGCGGCTCATACCATCAATGCCAGTAAGAACTTGCCCGCCGTACGGAACGCGGCCATTGGAGGGCTTGAAGCCATAGACACCGTTACACATAGCAGGCACGCGGATGCTGCCCCCAATATCGGTCCCGATGCCAATCATAGAACCCCTCATGGCCACGAGGACGCCCTCGCCACCAGAGGATCCGCCGGCGGTGCACAGTCGGTTGATAGGATTCATGGTCCGGCCAAAAACGTTGTTGACGGAGTCCAGACTTCCGAGAGTTTGCGGGATGTTGGTCTTGGCGATGATGACGCACCCCAATGAGAGCAGGAGATCAACCAGCGGCGCATTGGAGGCTGCGGGCTTGTGGCACAGGTATGCCAGCCCCATTGAGGTGTCGACGCCTGCAACGTTGAATGTGTCTTTTACGGAGACGGGGAGGCCGTGGAGGGGGCCGAGGGGGGCGCCGTGTTCGCGGAGGTAGTCATCGAGAAATTGAGCCCGGTTCAAGGCGGTGTCGAACAATGGTTCCGTCAAACAGTTTGTGAGTTGCTGTGCTATGGCACTCCGGTGGCAGAAGGCCTCGGTGACTTGTCTAGCTGAGAGTTTGCGCGCCCCTATGGCCTTGAGCAGAGTTGGAATCGTGTAAGTTTCGGTAATTGATATCTCTGATTGAGACAAGAATTGGCGCGGCAAATCAAGAACTCTCTGTGGCCCATCACCTGGTTGAGGAGGGTCGTTCGGGATGGCTTTCATCGGAATGTGCCATTTCGTTGGGATGCGCGCTGCTCTTTCAGCCTGTTTACGTTGTGTAATGGCCTTCCACGGGGCTTCTCGAGATTGTGAAGACATGCTTATGCAAGTTACGGGTTAAACACCTGAAATCTGGCTCCGATTGACAACTTGCAAGCAGCTGATGGCTGGGTTGTGTGTTGTTAGATCTGCTATCTCAGCATGCCCAACAGCAGGCGGGGTTGACAGTATACCGTCACCAGGACCTCGGCATTCCATCGACGCACAGAGGATGTTTCCCACCGGCACTGTTGTGAACCGTCAAGCTTCTGTGTTGTGTTACGTATTAGCAGACACAACGCGGGGAATGCTTAACAATTACCCCAACCACGAGATCTCTGTGCTAATTACATCAACTATCCTGTCGGCGTCCACTGACCGCCCGGCCCTTGTGGGGTTATTTCCATTTAGATTGACCATGACCCGAGGGAACGGAAACCCGCGTTGCCCCGAGCTTGCGGCCTTCACGGTACGGAACGAATCTAACACGGCATTGAGATCCTGCAGGGCATGGATGTCGGGGTCAGGCAAATTGTGCAAACAGTGTGTCCATTAGCCCGGTCTAGGTTGCTTTCCGGGAATCTTGCGCAAGCAAACGATCTTGAAGTCCTCGGGGCATGATCCTAGAGGCTTGTACATGATGTGACGTTCGTGTTATTGGGGGTTGAATCTAAAGTCTTCGAAGGATACAGTTAGGTAGGAAATTGATAGAATCTTGTCCAGAGTTTCAACTACACGCCGTCATCCGATCCGACCTCGGCAAGGGCATGGATCGTCCTGCTTGGTGTTTAATGGCCGATGAGTTCCCTTCCCAAGGTATACCCGAGATACCTTAGTATAATCAACTCAATAGGCCTTGGATTTCTGCAGAAAAAGACTGCCTTTCTGGAGGCTCCGGACCTTTCCCACATTGTTTATATTGTTCTATCTCTTAGCTGGGCCAAGACTGTTGTGGATGGGCGGGGCCCCGAAGTAGTTTGGGTAGAAGTCCATACTGTGCGAAGAGGGAATAATTCCAATCCTCCAACATCAGGCCGCTAGGCATTTGAACTATTCCCTCGCGAGCTCTGTGAATGCACGTCCTCTTCAACAATGCCCCCACAACGGTCCTTGTCCTGGTCGCAACATGTCGTACAAGTGACCTGTGTTAGATCCAACAACCTGGGATTATCCTACTGTCTTACCTACCAGGTTGACGAATCTGCAGATGGACACCGCATACATAAAGGCAAACAGGAAGACTGGCAGCATGGCTGCATGGCTGCAAAGTCCCAAGTCGTCACATCAAGCCACCCGTCCAGAAGGAATAATGTGTAACCCTCCTGTCTGCTCGAAGATATCTGTCAAATAGAGAGGATGCCGCGGGAGTGGCGCCTGCTACCCATTGTCACCCGTGAGCCGTGGCGGGCTGAATCCAGCCAAGTGACTGCCTGCATGAGAGTGTCACAGTGCATCCATCCCGTGGGAACATGGATTCTTCCTCACCTGCGGCAAAGCCAACCCGCTGGCCCAATCAAACCCCTATCGAATCCTGAACGACCATATTGCCTCTTCCAACGACATTGAGCAAACAAACGTTCAGCCCAATCCCATGCGGCATCACAACGGAGTCCCACATATTGCCCTACAACTCCTGGGGGCCATCTCCGAAGCTGTGTGCAGAATCCCGACCCCCAAAACTCGGAGGCTCAGCGTTGGGGTTGGTGTCGTAGTCAAAAGCTCGCCACTTCTTTAGTGGTAGCTACGTATGCTCGTTTCCGAGTACACATGCAAGTCAACTCACCGTCCGTCTCCATTGAATGCCGGCGGTAGACTCGGAGGTGCGGCGGCTCAGCGCTTGACTTTGCCTTCACCAAAGCTACCTCACCAAGCAAACAAACCGGGCGTCCAATTGCGATCCACGATATCCTGGAAGACAAGTCAAGTTGAGGGATCTTCGACTTGGATTGAAATCATCATTCCCTCGAACAAACGAAATGCACGGATCCACCGAGTACCGAGAAGCATGCAATCCGGGCCGCAAGCCACCTTGGAGTCGGAGAAGCGCCATGATAAGTGATATATGTCGTTCTGCGGCGGTCGCGCCGTAAAGATGAACATTGTTTGCTGAAGAGTTGCCAAAAGAAGGTATCATCCGCGGCAAGGGTATTCTGCCACATTCCTTTCAGCCAAGTCTTCATGTTCACAACCAACACGAGCTGCGTGACGAGGGGCCAAAATCAAGGCAGCGGGTAATACTGGCCCCCAATGACACCTTGAAACCTCCCGCGATCATTTAAATAGATAGCTACTCGAGCGATTACCAGCTGTTATTTGATATGTCAAACTTTCCATGTGATAATGGGTCCCTAGCTCTTCGGGACATCGAATGATGTTATAAAGAAAACCAAAGATCTTCTGGATCATGGATGTTCTCTTTCCTCTTTCTGAATGATGAGACCATTTTGGTTTGATACTTATCAAGGCTCTGATCATGTTTACCTCAGTGCTCGGAGAAGCTTGTCTGAGTGGTGCAGGACGAGATGCCCTCGCCAAGTCCACATGCTCTGTCTTGATCTTGAGCACTCCCTTCCTTCTCACTTATCTTCTCACCTTCATCCGCTTTCTCTGGCAAAATCAACGTTACAGGAAGCTAGGAAACAGACAGCCTATCATACCTCCATACTTCGTTCCAGGACTTGGCCACGCGTATGCGATCCTCTTCAACACCGAGAAATTCCTTCGTCCTTTGCAGTATGTGAACATGATGGAAATCCACCTCAGCTTCATGCTTGCTAACGTCAGCCTCAGGTCTCGCCTACAAAATACCGTTATATCCCTCTCAGCACCTGCAAGTTCGCTTTGCTATGTCTTTCCCGGCGAAGGCGTGCGAGCACTCTTCAAGGGATCCCGAGACCTCGTCCCAGTACCTGGGATCTTCGATGCCTTGACAATTTTCTTCGGCTTGGAAGCGGTGGACTATCATGTGTTCGACCATGATCACATCTCGGCCTTCGAGAGGCGTGCCGGCGTGGGACTCTCAACTTCTCATCCGGACGCATCCCGAAGAATCATGGAACATCAACGAAAAGACTTCATCACCTTCTTGAACGGGGAGAATCTGAGGCTTGTGATGGACAGGTTCTCTTCCAACCTCAGTCAACGACTCAGCCCACAGAATGCTTCTGTTTCTAACCAAGATCCCGTCGTCCTCCCTGACTTGTACAAGTTCATTCGCGACGCCATCTTCCGTGCGGAAGTCGAGGCGCTGTATGGGAAGCACATCTTCAGGCTTTGTCCGTCATTTTGTGAAGACTTTTGGGCCTTTTACGATGCATTCCCTGTTGTCTCACGCGGGAGCCCACGATGGATGTATCCGTCCCAGTATCGTACGCGCGACCGAGTAATCAGGAGTCTGAGCAAGTGGAGAGACTGGTGTAACTCTAACAGTAACAACGATGATGCGGAACCGGGTGACGCTGAGTCTGATCCTATCTGGGGCACCCGCTACGTGAGGAACATGGTTCGGCGCTATGAGGATCTCGGGTTCTCGGATGCCGGAACTTCGAGCGTTATTCTAGGCTTCTTATTTGTGTAAGTCTCCTTGCTCCCAATCTTGCAAGTTGGATGCGGACTTAGTCTAATAAAGTATCATTCTACAGGACAACTGCAAATACCATTCCAGCTGCCTGCTGGATGGTGCTGCATGCTCTCCTAGACGCAACTCTTACGTCCAGATTAAGACACGAGTCAGGCATTAGAGACAACAGCGAGGAAACATCACTAGACTGCACAACATTATCATCAGCTCCACTACTCAACTCAGTCTACCGAGAAACATTGCGGCTTCACGTTGCCGGCGCTATCGGCCGCAAATCGGTCGGTGCCGGTCTCCGTCTCCACGGGGATTCCTTCTCCACTTTACCATCGGGGACCACCGCCTTATCAGCAAACTGGCTCGGCGGCCTCGACGGAGCCATCTGGAACACGGGCCGAGCCATCAACGGGGTCGAAGAGCACTCTCTTGAGTCCTTCTGGGCAGAGCGGTTCCTCGAGTACCCCGACGATCCGACAAGCGGCCCGCTTCGGAAGTCTGACTCGATGAGGCACAACTACAGTGTATCGGAGAAGCATGTGCGCGATGACTCCAAAGCCAAACTGTCGAATCCGTCAGCGTTGCGAGGGCACTTTTTCCCCTTTGGAGGAGGCGCTTGGAGGTGTCCGGGTGAGACTTTGGCGAAAAACACCATTCTCGTTTCCGTCTTTCTCATTCTAAGGGACTTTGACGTGGAGATTCTGGACCCGGCGGATGCGGCCAAGGCTCGGTCATATCATCGAGCTATGCCATTTGGATCGCATGCATTTGATAGAGAGATACCGGTGAGGATTCGTCCGAGATGCTGAGAAAGGCATACTTTAGAACATCAGTGGAGTTTGGCATTTTCTTGATTCAAGCCGGCGCTTGCTCTTAGTAAATACTTTATGCCGCATGAGCTATACCACAAGATAGATGTACATATGATCTAAATGAATCGGAAATGGCTTAGTCTCGGGATCGATACAGCACCGTGTCTTCCCGCCATTCGCTGCATGTCGATTGCCGATCTGCTTTAATATGGAGTTATCAAGAGGTTGCTCAACGCAGCAATCTCAAGAGAATTCCTTATCGGCTCACCTCCCTCACCGAAGCTGGATCTTCAACGTTGAACCTTGACAATGAGGATTTTTTTTCCGTGGAAAATCCCCTCGAAATTGAATTAAAAGCTCCACTCATCTCCTAAAATCGGAGTCAACCCCTGGCAAGAGGAGTTCTATTTCCCCTCATATTACCGAGTCAAGATAAGAATTCTCCCCCAAAAGGTTCAATACAAACACCGGTTCATCCGATGTTTTTCAACCCGCTGTTCACTCATGAACTTGGCTCAAGACAGTTTCTGAGTGGCAAGCCTCATCAGCCATGGTCTCAGCGTTCATCGTGAGAGTCGCTGCTGCCGCGCTGGCCATACAGCCAGCGTTGGCAGCGCGCAAGAACATCATCATCGATACTGACATCTTCAGTGACTGCGAGTCAGTGCCACCCATGTTCCCCCAATCACCACCAAACACCCAGGCTCTAATATCGCAACAGTGATACCGGCGCCCTCCTCCTCGCGGCAACCTCACCAGACGTGAACCTCCTCGGTGTCAACGTCAACTACCCTTCAACATACTCCGTCACGGCAACCTCGGCAATTCTCGCCCACTATGGCCTCGCAGATGTGCCCATTGGCGCGCGCAGGCCAATGACAGATGAGCCTTTCTTCGACACCTTCGCCTACGACCTAGGCGAGTACGCAAGCAAGATCTCGTACCACTACTCAGGCGGCTCGCTCCCCTTCGGCCAGGCAGAAAACGCTTCCGACGCAGTAACGCTCTACCGCAAGATCCTCGCCGAGGCCGACGAGCCCGTGACCATTGTCTCCATCGGCTTCTTCGAGAACCTCTCCGCGCTTTTGAACTCCACCGCCGACGCTATCTCTAACCTCACGGGCCCCGCGCTAATTGCGAGCAAGGTCTCGGAGCTGGTTGTCATGGGCGGCGAGTACCCGTCCGGTCGGGAGTTCAACTTCTTTGGCGATAACCCTTCGCACACGGCGCACGTCGTGAACAACTGGAAGGGTCGTGTAGTTTTCTGCGGCACTGAGGTCGGCTCGATCGTGCTGTCCGGAGCGAAGCTGCTCGCCGAGGGCCCCGTGTCGGATCCGGTCCGGCAGGCTTACATTTACTACAACTTTTATCGGCCCCGGCAGTCGTGGGATCCACTGACAGTGTTGTATGCCATGCGAGGCCTCGGGGACATCTTTGAATACGGTAACAAGTACGGGCGCAACTTTGTCCATGCCAATGGGTCGAATGAGTGGGTCTATGATCGGAATGTCACTAATCAGCACTGGTTGAACCTCAAGGTTGACAATGTCACGGCGGCGGCCGCGCTGGACAAGTTGTACTTGGAGGGAGCGTGGTCTGTGGTGAACGGCACGTCGGCATGAAGATACGGTAGTACTACTCTCAATTTGCAAGGCCGAGCATCCGAGTTGAATGTAAGCTTAATATTTAACGTCGAAAACGTTGCATGCCGGCTCTTACACGTGCGCTTCGTGTGCTGCGTTTCGACCGACTCTAGTAGTCAATCCCCCGACCGAATGCGAGCCTTGGTAATCTTCCCGATATCTCACCACGCATCGATCGCCGTGAAATCTCCTTCTTGAGCACTCTCAATATCGGTCACTATCCCGGTCATGCCAACTGGAGCAACTCTGTACGCAGTATGCGCCAAGATCACGTTGCATTCGCGCCGGCCACGGTAACAAGGGGGTTACGCAGGATACCACCTTCCTCATGCCCCTCGTTCCCCGTCGACGGATTTTCGGATTTCCCTGCTTGTACCATCTGAACCGCTGCAACAAGGTCGTTGAATGCTGCGGCACAGACAAGATTGCTCACCAGAATCGACAGGTCCTGAGCTCGTGACGAAGGGATCCCTCCACTGCAACAGTGAGAAGACCACAGTATGGGCCTCTATCTTTGGCGCTCTTATCTTGCTCAATTGCTCTCAGTAATCTCGTGTTGCCCCGCACTCTCAAGTCGCTTCATCTATCCGAATGTCAGTTTTGGGCGATTTTTGGTGGAGAATGTACCCCCTCAAGACCACATGGTGATAGTGTCAAATGCGACGTAGATGACCACGGGCAGGGAGTTCCGAAGCGCGCCCATCATATCATTCGAATATGAGAAGTATAAATAAGCATGTCATGTAGGTTCAATATCACTGGATTCCTCGTAGCTCTGAGCTATAGGACTTTGAGGTTCTTTGAGGTTCTTTGTACCACAGAAACCAGCTCATTATGGTGGCTTTGAGAGCTTCGCTTGCGGCATTGGCCGGCATCGCGGTCTTATCCTCTGCATCGGCGGTGAAGAGAGATGTGATACCAGTTTTGGAGAAGACGAATGTTCCTGGCGCATTCATTGTTGAGTTCGCCGACGATCAAGTCAGTCCACCAGCTTCACCTGCACCCATTGGCGATGCTCTAACACAGCAAAGGATGGCTCTGGATTCCTCAGTCAGCTGGAGACAGAAACCGGCGCGACCAAGATCTCCCAGCGCCTCAACCTCCAGTCAAAGATCTTCAAGGGTGTCTCCATTCACGTCGAAGGCTCCAACAACGAGACAGCCTCGAAGATCGCCGGCCTCCCGCAGGTCAAGAAACTCTGGCCCGTCCCCTTGATCAGTGTCCCCAAGCTAGACATCACCTGGACCGGCAAAGACAAGACCCCATCCAAGTACAAACGCCAAACAAACTCCACAGACAATTGGCCTCCCCACGTCATGACGCAAGTCGACAAGCTTCGTGCAAAGGGCTTCATCGGAACAGATCTCAAGATCGGCATCGTGGACACGGGCATCGACTACACCCACCCCGCCCTGGGCGGCTGCTTTGGTCCAGGATGTCTCGTCCAGTTCGGATCCGATATCGTGGGTGATGCCTATGACGGCACGAACGCGCCCGTCCCTGATGCGGATCCCTTTGAGAACTGTCTCGGCCACGGCACCCACGTCGCCGGTATCATTGCCGCCATGGAGAATCCCATGGGCTTCACCGGTGCGGCGCCTGGGGTGAAGCTGGGCATGTACCGGACTTTTGCCTGTAACGGCCAGACGACTGGTGATGTATTGCTTGCGGGTGTGATCAAGGCCTTTGAGGATGGTAGCGATATCATTACTGGATCCATCGGCGGTCCTAATGGGTGGGCTGGGGAGGCGTTTGCCGTTACTGTCTCGAGGATCGTGGATGCCGGCATCCCTTGCACTTTTGCTGCTGGTAATGAGGTCGGCGGAACGGAGGGCCTGTTCGGAATCAGCACGCCCAGCACCGGCGACGGGGTGATGTCCATCTCATCCTACCAGAGTCAAGGAGCGGATAGTGAGGGAAAGGTGTCTGCTTTTACGAGCTGGGGTCCGACATTCGAGCTGAAGCTTGCGCCGAGTTTTGGGGCCCCCGGTGCCGGTATCTTGAGCACGTGGCCTGTTGCTCTCGGCGAGTATGCTGAGGCATCTGGTACTTCCATGGCAACTCCTCTTGTTGCCAGTATCGTGGCTCTTGTATCTCAGGTAGGTTCTTGCGCTGAGTGCGACGTCTTCCTATTCAGGATAGCTAGGCTGATAACGAACAGGCACGGGGAACTAGAGATCCCGACTTGATTAAGAGGCTGCTTGCCTCAACCGCAAAGCCGAACCTCTCACAGAATTACGGAGTCGACAACATCGAAGCAGGCCTCGGCCCTGTGCCACAACAAGGAGCCGGCATGGTACAGGCCTACGACGCAGCGTACGCGACATCAGTTCTCAGCGTAGCCAGTCTCTCATTCAACGACACAGACAACTTCATCCCCGACACCACATTCACTATAACTAACGTCGGAGACACAACGGCAACGTACAATGTGTCCCACATTCCTGCATTGACTGCCACCACTCTCACGGACATTTATCGTCAGAGCTCTCCCGAGCTCTTCACGACGTACGCAACTCTAACCTTTGAGCCGTCCAGCTTTAGCTTGGAACCCAATGCCACCGGTGAGGTTCGCGTCAGCGTGGTTCCTCCGAAGGGTTTGGACGCCGCAACCCTCCCGCTGTACTCCGGATGGGTCACTCTCAACGGGACCAATGGCGACGGCGAGATCGCGCTATCGATCCCCTACATCGGTGCTGCAACATCTATGAAGAACATAACAGTTCTGGCTGCAAACCGGCTCATTTTCAGTCGCAGCGACGACCCAAGGAGCCCAGATGTACCCGCAAACACCACATTCCAGCTTCCCGCTCCGGCTGCGCATTCTGACTGGGCCTTACCCTTGGCAAACACTTCAGACCTTGTTCTTCCCCTGGGAGCGTTCCCCAACCAATTCTTGTGGCTAGTTATGGGAAGCTCCGAGGTTCGTCTCGAGGCCGTGCCAGTCGCGTCGCCGGCGTCTGAGCCCAACCCAGATGCCAGAGACAACGGCCTCGGTGTGAGGACCATCGGAAACATAGCCGGTTACCCCATGACCTATGTAAGGCCCATTGGCTGGATGAGCCCTTGGGATGGAAGCTTGGCAGATGGTTCTTGGGCGCCGGCTGGCAGATATCAGCTCAGCATCTTTGCGCTGAAGATCATGGCGGATAGAAGCTTGCCAGAGAGCTGGGACCGGTATGATTCCCCAGAGTTTATCATTCGTTACGTAGATGCATGACAGACAGCCTCTCAGTACACATGAGTAAGATGGTTAGATAAGCTCTGCGCGATGGTGAAAATTGGAAGACTCTTGTAATTATTCAATCATTTCATCTGACCGCTCACGCTGTCGGCCTCGAGGTCTTGTAAAACTGGTTCAGCGCCAACTCCTCAAATGCAATGGCTTCGAGTGCCATCTTTTGTACAAATCCGGGATCGAAGTTCTTGTTCAAGTATGTGATGATCATCGAAAGACCTAGAGTATTGTAAGCATCAACAGTAAGTAGAGTGAGAGAAATGGGTCTTACCAGCACCGGCTCCACCTCCAGTCCACAGTTCGCCCTTCTCCTCGCCCTCATACTCCTTCTCCTCGACGACCCATCTCTGTTCAAGCCACTCAGTCTCAGGGTGGACCTGCCTCACAAACGGCAAGAATTCGCGGTTCGTCGTGCACTTCTTCCCCTTCAGCACCCCAGCGCTGGCCAACCAAGGGCTACCGATGCACGTTGTCAACCAGACCTTGGTCTTCGGATAGGCTTCCTTCATGAATCGGTCGGCAGCGGGAGGGCGATGGCTGGGGAGTGGGCCACCGATGAGAACGAGGTCCAGATCTCGTGGGCAGTCGTCGTAGGTGATGTTGGGGACGAACTTGAGTCCGGGTGTCATCTCGGCGGGCTCTAGCGTGGAGGAGATGAAGTAGAACTTGGTATCGACTGGGTGGTCGGCCCATTGTGCGAACTCGGGATCAAAGTCCTTGACTTTGTTGTAGTATTCGCGAGACAGGTTGCCGAAGAGATCGATGCCCATGATGTCGCTCAGCTGCACGGCCTCCAACATTACGCCGATGCGAATTGACTTTTTAGATCCCAGCGTTGTCGCCATATTGCCCGTTTGAAGACTGCGTTCTTGGAACGGAATCGGTGAATAAAGCCTAGTGTAAGGTGGGTTAAAACACGATGGGAAGCTGAAATCAAGACGAACAGAATGGCAATGCATCAGCTGCAAGACGAAACAGTTTAATACTTCCACACAAGAAGCAGAAACCTGTCGTCTCCGCACTGATGCAGTGTGCATCCACCTCCCTCCGGCCTCCCCCATCAACGCCTTACTCAGCCGCCCTTGCACATCTTCAAACGTGGTACTCGAATCGTTGTAGGGTTACGTTGGTCTCCATTTTCCCCTTACGCTAGGCCCCAAGCCCATCTGTCGTCCGATCGTTGAACCCAATCCCCGTCCCCCGAGCCGAGTGGCTTCGGGGCAGTCCTTACCCTAAAGCAAGCACACCTCTCGCGTGATTAGTAGCGGCCGCCGCACCGTGCGCTTGGAGGGGATAAACGGGTCCAGTGTGCAACTCCGCCGGCCCCGATCCGTGATTAGCTCCGAAGGGCATCGGAACTTAACAGGCTTTCATCCATTCAAGCTGTGGAAAAGGTTGTGTCCCGCAATTCGATGACCAGACATTGCTCGGACGCCAGGATGATCGTCTCACAGGCTGCATCACCGGATGCTGCCGGATTTGGCATGCTCGTACCCAGACTACTTCTTCTACCTCGAGTTATTAGTTGACATCCTTCTTCCGAGGCGGCACGGCTGCTGACTTACTGCTATGATCTGAGACCCATCGGACGTGATGTGGCCCCACGCCGAACCGGCGATGCGGACATGTCTTCCCTTCCCCCCGCATTCTCTCCTGCCTGCCCTGTTGGCTGCCTGGCAGTGTACGTATCTCGGAGCTGCAACTTCGACGGGCAGGCACGGCGGTGGAAGTGGGGTCTTCGGGAGCCCGGAGGAACTTTGGAACGACACCCGAAGCAGGACGACAATGGAAGTTCTTCAATGCAACTAATACTCGTGAAATTCGCACAAAGAATATCTCCAAGTCTTTCAGCGGGTATCTTGATTGTCAAATAACCAAAAGCCCACGACGTCAGAGTAACACCACCGATGTAGCGTTGACGCCGGGCTTCATCTTTTTCCTTGATATTCGCATTTTCTCATCTAGGATCACTGCCCCAAGAGACCGAGTTCGAACTTCTTGCCAGACATAGAGATCATAGTGCAACATGTCCACCGAAGGAGTTGGGCCAGCCGAATATGCGTTGATACAGGAGTTGTTCATCAATCCCAGGGTCTACATCCCTACGCACCCGAAACATATCGCTAAGCGCTTGCAAGAATCAGCATTTGTTGAATATTCGAATCATTTGGAAGACACGCCTGATATCCAGTCCTTTGCAGTTCCAGAACCTACATTCACTCCCGAGATTGATGTGCAAGACGACGGAGCCGAAGATATCCTCGCAAGGTCTATCCAAGTATTTTCTCCGGAAGATATTTTCAAGCTTTCCATAGAGGCAACCATACCCCACATACGATTCTCCCACGCAGCCTCGAAGCTGGAGCTGCCGTCCCTAAGAAGTGACCCGCGGCACGATCTCAAATCTCTCGGTCGAGCAGTCGGCGAAGCCCAGTGTCTGGACTTCTTCCGCAAGCCTAACACGTTGCCTCGCGAGCCTGTCGATGATAGGAAGGATGAAGGTCTCGGTCTTCCGCTCTCTGCGGTGCACTTCCACGATCAGCTTGCGAAGGGAGCCGAGCTCGATGAGCTTGATTACACCGAGGAAGACCTAGCATACGTTGCAGAGTCAACATACGTCGAATGGTCCAAGAGGGACTTTGACCAATTGATCGAACTAGAGATGGTCCCAGCTATGGTGAGCATACCTGTTTGGCCATCGTGTGAAGGATCTCGCTAATAATCCATCCAGGACAGAGTCGAAACCATGACTCCGCCGCTAATCACAATCCCCTTCGACGACACCCAAGATGCAGAGCTCTTTGTACCGGACGCCAATGTTTGCGAGATACCCCAGCCTTCAGACCCGGAGAGCTTTCTCGAGGAGGATCTCGAGAGATCTCGACACAACCTAGCCGAGGCTTACGATGATCTCGAGTTCGTCGACACCTCAACGTCAGACATTCTTGGCATACCTTCAGACACCCCCAGCTTCGATATCCCCGCTCCTCAACGAAAGGGCACAGCGCCAGCCATGGAAGTTCCGATCCTGCCCATGTCCGACGAATCTACGACCAGAAGCGAAGAGGAAGACGCCTTTCGTGCAATCTTACGCAATACTGCTGATTTAAACCCCATTAGCCTCCCAAGACCGTCGGCATCAAGCCCTTGCTCGGAAGAAGAGTCCAGATTCAACGATCAGTTCAACCTCCTCTTAACAGAAAAAGCAGACACCCTGGCGCGAAAGCTCGAACAAGAGCAGGTCGAGGTCATTGATGCCATTGCCAGAATGCAGCCTCCAGTCCTCGATTTCAGCACACCTAAACCAGATTGGGAGGGGGCTACCCAAAGCCCAGGAGACATGTTTCTTTGGGTCCGCGGCCAGAACTCCGAGCAGTTCGCATCACCACCGTGGCCACGGAATCGGCAAGAACAAAAGGAGCTGCGATGGATTCCTTTTCCATCTTCCCTAGGTCTGGTGGAAGTCGGAGAGTCCGTGGGAGATGGCAAAGTGTTGCAACGTCTACTCGATGGGCGACGATCTACGACACTACCGACGAGTGCTGATTACGTGCGGAAAATACATACACTCAAGGCGATACTTCCAGACGAGGATGACGAGGAGATCCCGATGCCTGATGACGAGGACCAAGCCCACAGTAGCTCACCTTCCACAGGAGAAGACCTCATGCAACTTGTTCGAAAACGCAAACAGAAACAAGCTGCCAAAGATGATCACATAGATCAGGTGTCGCCGACTGTGGGCGTTAAGCACCGTCGGACAACCACAACTACACAGTCAAAGCCGACGAGGTCCTTAGGGAAAAGCTTGCTCCTCGGAATAGATGAGAGCAATGCCGCGGGAAAGCTGCTGGCGAACTACATGGACCTGCGAGGTGCGAATCGAGTCACAAGCCCGTTCGAGCCTCTGTTCCCGATTACGAAGCGCAAGGCCGTTGAGGCCTTGGCGCCTGTCGTCGGACAGGTATCATCAAAGCCAAAAACACAAAAGACTCCCATCAATGCTCCAGTCCCAACCATTGAGCACACAAACGGCCAGTCGCGCATCATAATTTCCACCGCCCTCCCGCGAGGGATCATATCAGCCCTCCAAGTCAAGCTACCAGGCATCGATCTCGTAGACCGCGACTTCTCACGACACAACAAACGCGTCTGGTCCCCCGGTAGCGTAAAGACCGTAGAAAAGCCATCCCCGCTATCTTGCGAAGCCGACATCATCCCTTCCCCAACGTCAGGTATAATCATCACAACAATCCTCAAAGTCCGACAGAAGCCCCTCCCAGGATCCCACACGCAGCTCTCTCAACTCCGCGACCGCGTAACAAGAGTCGCACCGCTCTACGAACAACTGACTATCCTCGTCTCAGAAGACAACCCCCTCGCAGAACACATCGGACCGCTCAGCGCAGCCGACGCCGCATCGTACGCCTCCTTCGTCGCTTTCGCATGCTACCTCAGCAACAGCAGCGGCTGCACCATCGACGTAGTCTACGTGGCCGGCGGCCAAAAGACATTAGCCCACTGGACGTGCGCCCTCGTCTCGACGCACCTCGAAAAAGCATCCCACGACGTGCAGCAAGTCATCATGTCCGAAGAGACGGAGTGGGAAGTCTTTCTCCGACGCGCCGGCTTCAACATGTACGCGGCCCAGGTCGCTCTCGCGGTCGTCAAGGGGGGTTATCCAGTCGTAAACGTCGACGGCGACGGCGGCGACGGCAACAATACCCAAGACCGGACGCTCGTGCGGTTCCTGAAAACGAGTCCCTCGGAGAGGGCGAACGCGCTCAAGGGCTTTCTTGGTGGTGGGAGTCTGGTGGACAGAGTCAGTGCGCGTCTGGGCTGAAAAGCTGGAAAGGCTTGCTGTGAAGGGAAGGCGTTCGGAAGCTGGCGAACCCATCTGCACAGAGTTCGGATGGATTTGATGAATGTTGTGGAATAAGGTGTAGTTGTATGCAGGAGGAATTATACGTACCTTGCGTCGAACTCGCGCGTGATGCGTGCGATTAAGCTTCGCTGCAGACGAGGATCGGTTGGCTCGGGCGAAGGTTTCGCGCGCAGGTTGGGACCACCAGGCGATCTGAATAGGACAAAACCGTCTCATCATCGGTCTGCCGAGACGGCGCTGTTCACTTTCCCAGAGAAAGAACCGTGTCAGGCACACACACCTATTATACCTGTTCGTTGCAGGTGGCCTTGCAGGTGTTTGTGATGCCGAGGGGAACAAGAGTCAAGACATGTTGTGGGCAACTCTGCAGCAATTCTAGCGCTGTTTATTCTGAGATCTGATGAAACACAGTCGAAGAGAATGTTGAAATTACAAGTAAAAATAAGAAAGAATATGCTTCCTGAAGCTCGCCTCCGGTTCCAACAATCTTGGTCCACGCCATGTTGAGGCCAGCCTCGGCCCATGTAAGTCGTGATTCTTTTTTGGTGGTCTATGCATGCAACACCGAAAACGCCTTGACCCTATTTTACATGTAATGATATGGTACAAATAGGTGGTACAAAGAAACAAAACGGATGAAGACAGTATGTACGCTGCAAGGAAAAGTCGCACCCATCCCTCGCAGTCTATATGGCATTGGGAGGAATCTTGTCACCCTTTTCGAGGGCCTGCTTTATGGCTTCAGAGTTGATGACGCTCCCCATGACCTTTGTCAACAGGTCTTCATCAGGCTGCTGGAAACCCGGGCGGAAAGGCGGCAGGGCCTTGGTGCATTCGGTCAAGTCGTTGATGTTATTGACACCAAGCAGAGACATGCGGACGTACTCTGTCGCATAGGCCTAAGATTTAGGGTGTTAGTCTCGGGAAGTCTATCCAGATGGGACGAACGTGTGACGCCGCCGGGAAAAGTCTTACCTCATTCCACATGAACTGACCGCGCGGCCCCGCTGCGAATGCCTTCCAGACCCCATTGGTGCGCGGATCCTGGGAAACGTTGATGTCGCTCTGGAACTTGAAGACGGCAGGAGGGGCATTGGGGTTGAGCGTCTGCTGGTAGTAGGCAATATCCCAAGTTCCGGGCGTACTATCTTGGGGCGAGTCGGCGCGCGAGGGATCAACGAAACGTTGCTGGCTGGTGCTGTGCGCGCCCATCAGGGCAACGAGGCCCGCTGGCGTGAAGGATTTGTCTGCGAAGAGCTTGAAGAGCTTAGCTGAGCTGTCGGATGGATCCGGCAAGAGCTTCTTCACCGCAGGCGTCGTCGAGTCTTTGCGACCAACAAAGGTGCGGACTCGGGGTCCCAAGGGGCAAGAGACGGTGGCAACGTTGGAGGCAGTCTGGATCAAATCGGCCATGGAGATCTTGTACCTCTTGTACTTGGCAAACCAACCCTCCATGATATCGCAGATCTCCTCAAGGCCTTTATTGTCGGAACGCGTCTTGCACTCGTTGGCAAGGATGATGGAGCCATCGGCGCCAGTGCCGCCGGTAGATTTGGACCAAGACGCCGCGTCGTGGAAACCAAGGCGAATAGCACCACGAGCGACATTGTTGCAACGGCCGGCATTGCCCACCATTTGTGCTGCCATATCATCGGCAATGTACTTCCAGATGCAGCATTCGTCTTCTCTGCACTCCGCCGAGTTCTTGGGCGGAAGATCGGAGTCATCGTAAAAGCTCTTCAGGTCCTGGCCTGGAGCCTCGGCAGTCAAGATGTCCTTGATTGCCTGGCCGGTCGCAGTGAGTTCGCGGCCCCGAAGCGTGGCAAGATCGCCAATGAGCTCTGTCGAAGGACCGCCACCGTCCGCTTGGCGAGCCTCGAGCTTGGCATCGGCCATCATCTTATTGATGTCCATACCGGGGCGAGCAATCACAACACCGGCCAGAGCGGCAGTGATGATGGACGTAGTCTTCATGATTGTCACGGTCCAACACTAGCGCCAACAAACAAAGAATAAGTGATATAAACGACTGGAACGAATCGAACACCGCCCGAAGGTCAGGATGGCTGCAAGTCGAAGCGAAAGGTGGTAGAGCTGAAAGCGAGAGATGCAGTGCTGGCTCGAGATACCGTAACGAAAGCGATTGCCATCGTCAATTATATTTATGGCGGACATCTTGGTCGGAGTGCGTTACGGAATGTTCTAAAAAGCTTCTTTGACTTCCGGCTCATGGACAGCCGGCCGCTAGGACAGCGAAATCCCAAGTCCGATTCCTGACATGAGGAGATGCAGATGGAGCAGCTGCACACTTGGTCGTTCAAGTCCGTCCATGTTACA
This sequence comes from Colletotrichum simmondsii, assembly GCA_001563135.1. NCBI lineage: Eukaryota > Fungi > Ascomycota > Sordariomycetes > Glomerellales > Glomerellaceae > Colletotrichum > Colletotrichum simmondsii. The sequence goes on along the minus strand of JFBX01000628.1, from coordinate 374,394 downwards.
TGTCTCTGAGACAGGCCCCGCGGCAGCGGCGATCCAAGCAATCTTCTCGTTCAATGTTTTGCTTTCGGCCGGTACCGTCGTCAGCTCTAGGCATCGAAGTGGAATAGCGGTTCCAAAAAAAATCGCCCAGAGTATCCCTGTCGATTCCATGAAGAGCATACAGGTTGTAGATGACATTGATGCTGGTTGTGTCCAGTCAATCGGCGGGGTCGTTTCGTTCAATGGCCCGCCACGAGTAGATAGACCACGACCTTATTTTGTGGGATCTGATGTCGATCGGAATGCGACCGTTGCTTCTCCTTGTGGACAATGTAGCCAGGGGGAGGGACGTCTGCACGGCCATTGATAGGCGGTCGATGCGAAAAGTCAGCGGGGAGCCTCGCGATTCCAACCAAAGAGGACATGAACAGCGGGAGCCAGTCGCTCGTCTGAAGATTCTGGTCTTTGTCGGGCTAAGGCTGCAACGTGGGGCATGCTAGTCAGGAACGACAATGTCTGTCCAGAACGGGGAATAGTTTAATGGCGAGAACGCTTGGTCGTGGCGCCGTTCAAGTCAGACAGAGAAAGTTGTGTTTGAAGGCCTCGCCGACGGTCCGTGTGACGGAACCAGCGAGGAACTGACGAGGCTTTCCGATATGTAGAGAATGGCGACATTGTGATGGAGGCTTGCAGAACTCAGCTGAAATGTTGTTTGCACAGTCTCTGAATCGGCCGGCCAGGTCGGCGATGACGACACTGCTGAATTGAATGCGCTGAAATCACCCGTTCGGCCGAAGAGACTCTGCATGGATAAGAATACGATGGCATGTGAAGCCTATACTTCGGTCTCTCCATCCGTATGGTCTTGATATCCGCTGACATGAGCTCGGGTATGCGAGGCACAAGCTGGTCTCTCAGCCTCTGCAGTCGACATTTGCTTCCAGCACCTGCGGCTGACCTCTCGGTCCCCCCCCACAACACGGCCTGAGCCAGTTTCCGCGTCCTCACTTCACTTGCCGAGTTCCATCTGATTCGTCGGGCAATTCTTGATCCGTGTGGCTGAACAGTCTGGAGGGACAGAATAGCTCGGATGACTCTGGGACTCGACGCTCCTATTGATCGGCGGCGGAACCGGATCTGCACAGAACGACGTGTATATGGATATGCAATGGGTGTCTTGGTTTCTCTTCAGTAATTTTAGGCCGCATCAACATCTGCGGCATGCCATGCAAAGGAATGCATGCGCTCTTTGGCTATTCGTAGATCTTGGCTTCAGTCATCCGAAATCCTGTTGTCGTTAAGCTAGCATGCTGAGACCTCGGCCAGATCCAGATACACGACAGGCCATTGATCTCGCCATTACAGCGGAGGAATTAGGGCCGTATCATGGTAGCCGGAGTCGTCGCAAGATCAGCACCTCCAACTTAGTGTTGTCAGACCAGAACCGCAATCATGTTTTCAGGACAGCAAAATCCTTCTCGTGATACATCTAGGGCGACTCACTTGCACGAAACGTTCCAACCCCTGCAGTAGGATGATGCCCTTGGTCTGCGGAATCATCAGAGGATTCGGGATTCGAAATGTCGTTAGGGTGTCGATGATACCAGACGTGCCTACAAGGCGCTTCGTCTGTTCCAGACCAAAGAGCGTTCGAAATCAGATTGTTCACGATGCCTCGGGGCCATCGGCTGGATGATCCATTGGACCTTGAGCCAAGGTCCAGACTTTGAGTGATGATTCGGAGCTGATGCATGTCGATGCAAGGCGGGGCTGGCCGTCGTTGCCCGCGATACCCAGGCCATTGTCCAATTCATCATCCCCATGGCTGGACCATCCGCCAGAGCAAGTGGCGATTACCGATCCTGTGGGGTGGACCCCTGAGCTCCCGACGGGTGATTGATGGGCAGCCCAGTCCCATGACTTGCCATGAACGCCCTCTGTGCAGCCAACGGCTTCATAGACGAGAACTTGGCCAGCCTCTGTTCCCGCCCATAACTCGAAACCACCGGACGATTCACGAGTACCAGGGAAGACGTCGCAGGCCAGCCTTTGTTGGCTGTTGGTGGTTCGGCCCACTAGGACGCTCAGAGGCTGGCCTGTCCCACGCACATCGTAGACGAGAATGCCGTTTGCCTGTCGCTCATTGATGGCTAGATAGCGTCCACATGGGCTCCATATGGTTTGAACAATGCCGTTTCCCCCGATGTCTCGGCCGAAGTGAGACCTGTCAACGCCTTGGATGCTCCAGTTTGCAACGGCCTTGTTTGTCCGAGTCACGTCGTAGAGACCCATCCAACGGGACCAGGTGCCGGCGGCGACGATGCAAGCGCCAGACTCGTCCGGGTATTGGCTTGACAGCGCAGAGACCATTCCCTTCATGCCAACGCCGCCACCTTTGAGGAGATGCCGCTTGGAAGGGATGGTAGGGATGGTTAAGATGGGACCATCAGAGCCAGTCCGTGATACGTCAAAGTGGTCGAGGCGATTTGTCGAGCCAGCTAGGAAATGGGTCCCAGGCCAGGACCACAAGAGGGACTCGGGGCAGATGTACTCCTCTGTCTCCCGTCGGATAAGCTTGTAGGAGCATAGCGGAGGCGAAGACTGAGAGTCTGCAAAGACGTGGTAGAGCTGAATAGGATGGTCTTTGCAGCCGAGAAGTGCAAGCTGGGTTTGCGGGTCGGTCAAGGAGAAGTAGGGTGACACAGCTGCTGAGTAGAAGGGTTCCGGTAGACGCAGTTGGCCCTGCGGCGTCAACGTCCGGGGCCGGCCGCTGGGGTCGAGGAGATCTGCCGGCAGTACGTAGGCCGACAGGCGGTTGTCGGACGTTGAAGCGATGAGTGTTGTGCCGTCAGGAGTCCATTGGACCCCGCGAAAGAAGCTCTTGTGGTTTCCTGGTGGATCAGAATCTCTAGCGGCTATCTCGGAGGAAGCTACGAGGTCCATGGAGGGGGCGGAAAGATGGAAGGGGTCCTCGGCCGACTTTGCTGGGTCGGAGTGTTGCTGCATGGGGTGTGCATCCTTGTTTTCCGCCGCGGGATGCATCGTTGGTTACGGTTGGAGGGCAGGTGGGCGATAATGAAGACGCACTAGCATTACTCAGTGGTGGGTGTGATTGGCGATGGAAAGTGAGGCTGGATCGCGCAGGGCGTTGAAGAATCAAGATTCTGCAGGCGTGAAGATCGCAGTGATATCGTCCAGGAAGCTACCTTAAACGGGGGTGCAACGTGCAGGTATTTGCCATTGACAAGCCGTCAAGGGAATGTGGAGGGATGGATGGGATGCTCCCCGACTCGTTCCGGCGCGGTGTGCAAGTGTCAGTAGTGATGTGATTGATGCATCGTCTTTGCCTTAAATTCGAGGTCAAGTCTGAGTCGAGCAATTGGCAAGAGGAGGAATGGAGCGCTGTGTCTGCATTTCTTCACTTCCAGTCGAGAGTGGAGACAGTTTCGGTGAGCGACCCTGGTCGTTGCCTTCACCACTGGCCTAAACAGGCTCACCACCTTCTTCACCGATCAAGTGTGTGTGCAGGGGAAGGTCGGGTCATCATGTGTTCCGTCTCCGCTGTCGGCAAGGAAGGCAGTACCTTGCTAGGTACCTTACTGGGCAAGTTGGGGAGGGCAGGCACGTTGATCGGCAGTAGAATCCCAGAACTCAAGCGGCTTCCTTCCTCAAGCATCAAAGTAAGGCAAGTGAGGTGATGTGCTTCACGTGCTTTCCCAGGCAGGTACGGTACGGTGCTAGGCAGGTGTTGCAAAGTCCAAAGATGCCGCGACTCGCGAGTGCCTTCCTTCTATGGTGTTAGGTAAGCAGCAGAGCGCTCCTGCGTTTCAGCCAGGGCAGATTCAGGTACGTAGATACGGACCCGACACTACTGCGGGCAGGTGCACTGCGAAAGGAGTGGAGGTCACTGAGACAGCGACGTCATGGGGGAAGCTAGCGACGCATGTTCCTGGTCCTAGCGCTGATTGGGGAGGGACTTGCCGCCTACAACGCCGCACCGCGCTGACACTCCAGTGACCCTACCAGCGGAAGGTACCTACAAACAGGTACCTGCTCACAGTCCACTGCTTTGGCCTGCCCGTTGTGAGCCTGTGACACGAATTTCGCAGGTTGCACTGCGCCGTCCGCTGTTTCCCCGTGCTCCGTGCCTCTCCCGTCCTCACCTCAGCCCGTACCTAAGCTACCTAGGTCACCCGTGTGGCTTTCCTTCCACCCTGACACCCAATCTCCAACCCCGCTGGTGCCGGACTTTATTCCTCCAAAGCAACACAACCAGTAGACCGACTCGACAGCTCGATTCACCTTCCAACACTCAAGTGTCCGTCTGCCTTGCCTTTGGTGCCCAGGTCCTGTGGATCTCAGCAGGTGAAACCTTGGAGACATTCTCTCGACCCGTGGCTGGTCGACTCATCATCTCTGCAGTTCTCTCCATATCACATACACATCGATCTGAGCCAGGCAGGCCACCTTCAGTTCTCCATCCACCACCACCGCAACTTGCAGCCAAGTCGCCGTGGTCCGAGCTATCTCGCGCCCATCTTCGCTGTTGCCGACTCCATCGTCCCTTCTTTCTCCTCTGGCCTCGACGACTGCTCCTCCACTTCAGCTTCATCCCCACCCAAATCACCGAACCACCGACAGAAGCGAAGCCAAGGCGAATCCAAAGTCCCGCGACTACTTATTCTTGCCCTTCCGACGATTACGCAATGCTCGCCTAGCTACTGCTTCCTCTTCCATCTTGCCGCCTTGCTTTGGGTTTCCGGGACCCCGTCATCCTACCTCTGCGACGCGACGGACAACCCGCCTGTGGTGATACTCGAGAAAGAGCTGGTGTCACTGCCCACCAAACAGCCGAGGCTGTTCATTGCAACCCACTTTCGAGACCAACGCCTGCACATTGCTATACTCCGGACGACCCTTCTACCAAGTATGGTCGTGACAATCTTTGACGACCGTTGCGCCGAGCTTCGCGCTCCTGGCTTCCTCAACCTAACGATTTCCATGTGAGTCAGGCGCTACGAAGGGTCTCTGCAACATGCCGAGCATGAGCTAATTCGTTCCGCACAGTATCATCCTCATCGGTCTCATCGTCTCCTACCTGCCGCAGCACTACCGAATTATCGCAAGAGGTACTTCGGAAGGCATCTCGCCCTGGTTCGTCTTGCTGGGAGTCACGTCCGCCACTGCCGGCTTCGCCAACATTCTGACCGTTCCGCCCTCGAGACGCGACATTGCCTGCTGTAGCGAATTGGGTACTTTTGAATGTGCTGCTGGTCTACTCGGAATTGCCCAGCTGGGCATGCAATGGATCTCCTTTGCGCTGATGTGAGTTTTCACCTCCCATGTTTGTTCGCCAATGGCACATACACACACTAACTCGTGCCTCTGGCAGCCTTGTCCTATTCCTCATCTTCTTCCGGTACGACAATGCGACTGTTCCCGACGAGGAGCTGGTCGATAAGCCACCCTCGTGGCACACTGCCATAATGGTCGGCTCCGTCAGCTTGATCCACGGCCTGCTCGTCATCATCCTGACTGTGGTCTTCACTACCGCACTCAGAGACCACCTCGACTTGTGGGCAAATTTTCTCGGCGTCATGGCCGCCGCTCTTGCCGCGGTCCAGTACATTCCGCAGATCTGGACAACCTACCACATCAAGCACGTCGGCAGCTTGAGCATCCCCATGATGTGCATCCAGACCCCCGGCGGCTTCCTCTTCGCCGGAAGCCTATTTGCCCGCCTTGGCTGGGAAGGATGGAGCACGTGGGGCGTTTTCGTCCTAACTGCCTCAATACAAGGCGTTCTTCTCGCCATGGCCATCTACTACGAATTCCAGGAGCACCACGGAGAGCCGCAGTCTCCAACCCTCGTCGATGAGCCAAGACGTCCCAACCCGACTAGAACATACTCGGAAGGTTGGGAGCAAGGTCTTCCTGGCCCTTACACCGCTCATCCGGAACGGTACGCCGACACGGAGGAGGAGCTGGAGCGGTTACAAGACAGAGAGGAGCGGCAGGTTGAGCGAGAGACGAGACCTCTGCTGCGTCCAGGCGGTATTGGTGACCCGCACAAGAACTACAATGCCACAGACGATTGAGTGCCCCCAATTGGACCGCTCTGAACTTTGTTTTAGCCTGGCATCGTAGGTTGTAGCAGTACTTATTTTAATAACGGGGAGACCTTGCAAATACTATTCTTCTTTTCCCCTTTTCTAGGCTGAATTACATCCCCATTCGTGTAACGTTTTCACAGTGACCTGATCATCGGCGTGTTTTTTTTTTGGTGATGCTACACTTACCTTCCACCTCGAGCTACTCTCCCACTAAGGTAGGTACCGAGCACGTGAAGCAGAAGCAAAACGACATCTCCGCCGTGGAGTAACCGCCAAAGCACGAAAACGTGATCCCGAAAACGACCAAAAACGAAAGCGAGCAATACGACCGAACCTTAATCCTGCAAGTTGTTCTACCCATCTTGTCTCTCGTGCATGTTGCACTGCGGGATTCCTCGGCGTTCCCGTGACCGTTGAATTTTCATCGACATGGAAGCTAGCTCCCGTGGAGTGAAGTTCGGTTGTATATCGCAATGTATGTATAGTGACCTAGTGGGCTACCGATGATATAAACAAAGCCAAGCTGGCTCCGATGAAGTACAGTAAGCACATGAACATCGTGCTTGAAGCCGAGCCCACGGGGTAACGTAATGCTCCATCCTCAATCCCAGCATTTGCCACCGCTCTGTATTTGACATCCCTGGCCTTGTCATATTCGCGACTGAACACTCTGTAGCCGGAAAGAGGCTTATGAAGCCGGGCTGTTCGGTTGGGCTCTTCGTGTTGTAGTCCCTCCAGCATTAAAGATCCCATGGTACGGGTTTAGACCTCACTGCCTTGGGCAATATTCGTTCCGGATTATCCGACTTGGCTAGCGAATACTTCGCCATGGGTATATTGTGCGTCGAAAGATATTCGATCACGTTTCAGCTCACATTTAAATATCTGCATCAAACCGCGAGCTTGTTAGTCGCCCTCGCCAACCAAATCTATGTAAGTAGCATCCTAGGCTTGAATAGGTACCCGGCGAGTCTCCATCCGAGATCTCGGTCCAGAAATCACCGCAGTTTGTCTGCTCCCAATGTCACATGCGTGGACATGCTCTATAATTTAAGCGTCTCAAACGTATCTAACCAACAGATCCCTTCTTCCTCCAAGCTTCGTAGACATCTACTCACAAAAGCAGTCTATAAGAGTGCGTTGGAAAGGTCCGGTTTGCAACAAGAGCGATGCTGCGACAGGCAGCAAAATGCTCAGCACATTTCCCACAGAGGGCGAGGTAAAACTGTATGCTTCTTCGGACTGGATCGCTTGCCTTGCTCTCGTACCGTCACGTACACCACCCGGCGGGCAGGCTCGCCTGTGGTGACGGAGTGGGATTGTAAACCATAGTAATCCGAGATGGAATGCGTCAACCATCGCCTGTAAAACACCAAGGTCAATAAACATCGTAAAGAGATTGGCAGAAGGGGCATACTTGAAAGAAGCACTCTCGTCATCCCCCAATGAGTCAAACACCATCCCATCATCAACCTTCTCGCTCCCCACTTCCCGCCTAGCCTTCTTCCACCCCTTGCCAGCAGAAGTCATCCCCTTCCTGCCGACAAACACAATCTCCTCGTCCTCGCTATCCCCCTCCGCATCGCTCGCCTCGCTCCGCTCCTTCAAGAAATTCCGCACGGGTTCTTCGAGCACGCGTACCCACCCGCGAACGGCGGGCGTCCGCTTTGCCGTGTCGCGCAAGTCGCGCGGCACCTCTCCGACAGACAAGCCTGTCGCGGACCCGTCCTTTCGTTGCTGCTTCTTGCGTTGAGCCTGGAGCTTGGCGGTCTTCTCTTCGATGCGTTGGCGGAGGCCGGTATCCCAGTACTGGGCGACTTGGTAGGGGACGACTTGGACCGGGTAGGTTGGATGGACTTCCCAGTCGCTTGGGAGGGGCGGCTGAGCGTTTGGCACGCCAATGAGGCGATCTATAAGAGGGGAATAACGTGGTTAGCTATTGGAAGACAAAGAAAGACCAGGGTGGTGTGTTCATCATTGCAAGTCCCCCTGTATCCAAGAGAAGGGAAGGCTCACCATTCTCCCATCGCCGACGCGCCCGACTCCCCTCATTCCCCTTCAAAAGCTGTTCTCTTTTCTTCTGACTATCCCGCCTGCTCAACGGTCGCCGGATAGGCGTCTGCTGTACAGTCGTAGTCGTTGTCTGCTCGGCGGCAATCGTGACAGCAGCAGAGGCCTTCTTGACCTGCTCATCGAGGTTGATAGCCAGCGGCGTTCCTGTGCCGCGGGCAATGGGGCTAACGCTCAGGGACTCGAGGGCGGAGACAGTCCAGGCCTCGATATCCACGGAGCCGGCGGTCGCGCTCTGGGCTGCGACATGGGCGGCGACCGGAGTCTGGGACTGGGGTGGCGGCGAGGAGACGGTGTTTGGGATCTGGTGGTCGATGGCCTCGGGGGGAGGGACGGCGCTGAAGATTGCCATGTTGGGTGGTCGGGGTGATGATCGCGTGTAGGGATGGCTTTCGGCGGCAGCAATGGGATCGGGAATTGGATAAGGTAGATGGATGGATGCTGAGAGCGAAACGCGGAGAGGAGAGCCAGAGGAGAGGTAGGGTTCAGGGCTGCCGATAAGGAGCGATAAGGGCGGCGATCGCGGGGTGTGTGCTGCAGATAAGAGAGAGTCTAGGTGGTCGGGGAGAAGACAGGGCTTTGGTGCTGTGAGGCGTCTATCGCAGGTCTAGGGGATGTTCTCGCAGCGACGGGTTCTAATAATGCGTAGAGGTCTAAGGTAGGTAGATCATACATGTACGACGATGGTAGTTGAGATGAGGATGAAGTGGGAATGGGACTACTGGGGGAGATCGATGATGGCGACCGGGGTTGGATTAGCTCCGGGGCGGAAGTAGTGTGCAGTGGATGACACACTCGATTTCGGAGCTTCGGCCAATCACGATGCGAGCGCAAACCACGTCTTCTCTTTCGGCGTGATTCACAAGAGCCAATTATTGCGGCTCTTGAATCACGTCGACTCATCTTCGCTCATTCAATTCCCTCCCACAGAAGAACGATAATGAACGATTCGAAGGCAATAACGATCACTGGAAGTTGCAACACTCCGGGCCTTGGTGGCACTTTCAGGGATTTGTGTGGGGCATAGTGAAGTTGTTTGTATTTTGCTTCACTCCTTATAGCGAGTGAGTGATTACCAAAACGCCGCGAACCATCGTTCTCAGAATTACACCCTCCTTGTCCTTGTCGTCTCACAAGGTTCCCATATATCTCATTCTTCCCGTCAATTCCTGTCGTGTACTCCTACAATGTTTTCATTCTGCCAAGTTCGTGTGGTAGCAGCGCGGGGGTATTTGTGAATGAATCGCAAATTGCGAATGTGTTTTGATTGAAGAGTAAACTGCCTCAAAAGCTGCTTCACTCCTTGGTCGATTCTGGGTACTTTGACTGGATATCCTTGGCCTTGAAGCTTAGTTCATTTGGCAGATATCAAAGTACCAGTCTTGCGCGACGTAAGCCTCAGCTTTGCTGCAAGCGCCAGACGTGCATGTAGCAAGGGCATGTAGAGACCAGAAGCGGGTATCGAATAGCGGGTCCACGCAGAAGTAGTAGACGCTGACTTTATTAATGTCGGGTCTATACCAGTGATTCTCGCTTTGTAGACAGCCCTGCCAGCATTCGGGGAGCTGGTGAAGGGGGAGTGGTCCCCTCGAAAGCTTTTCTTCCTCCTTCGGCCCTCCAATTTCTCCTGCGACTGCAAGAGAGACGCTGGAGAGGATGGCGAAAATGGCAGCGGTGGGCTTCATCTTGGCGGTTGATAGCTGTGTTATGGAGTAGTGCTTCTTGTGATGTTGTTTGCGTCCACTGTGTCAAGACGCTTGGGTAGAATGTGAAGGTTGACTGATGAGTGATGCTGCAGGAGGATGGATGCTTGGTTGATAGAAGAGCAGTGAATGAGTGATGAAGCTTGAGAAGGCCAGATTCCTAAGAATCAGAGACGTTGTAAGTGGAAGAGTGTCTTCTGTCTAAGCGTCCTATCGTGCTTTTCTGGGAGGTATCGTGCTCTTTATGTATTGTCCCTACCATCTATATCCGTCCTGGCGCTCAAGGCCTAGAACCTTAACCGTAAATTACTCGTGGTCTCAAAGGTCAAACATCCATGAACCTTGAGGACTACGCTTTTACATGGAGTGTAAACCAACAGTTCGGTATCAAGGTTCTCACGCAACCTAGGGCTGGCCTTTTGGTCAAGAGGCACACCGGCCACATAAGGTTTCCCAAGGCCATGGGATGCCGCGAAGCCTCCACCCTGCGTAATTTTCAAGATGGAAAGTCTCCTTTGTCAGTCACGAGTACTGGAATACCATATCTCAGTTAAGATACGAGCAAATGGAAAGGTGGTCTCGAACGAATCGTGAGCCATGTCCAATCTACTGAGGTTGTCACTTTGGGATTACCGCCGACAGATAGGCTTGGTACATGCGCGGCTTCGATTTCTCGTCTGCTAGTGTCACTTTCGACAAAGCTTGGCCCTTCCTCCTAAACGGGACGCTTGGACAAGCCGTTAGACTACCGCACAGCTGGCCGCTGAAAGGGGGCAGTTCGCCATCAAGACCGGATGTCTTTCGTGCAAGCTGGAGCCCATGCCGCTTGACTAGGTACTTGGAGTTCAACAGGTACCTTATTCTACGTGTCGAATAGAATCCTAAAGAGCGCTTACCTTAGTCAGGTGGCTACCTGCCAAGCCGCTGGCTGCTGAGGAGATGGGTCAAGACGTTCCGATCCTTGATTCTTTCTACCAGAGCTCACCGTAGTGGGTCCCAATCCCTGACATCTCCTTCTGCCATGTACCTAAGGTAAGGGAAGATACCTCGACCTACCTTACCTACCTTCCTGAATATTGATGTGAAAGAGCTCCGCCAGTAGGTAGTTTCATACTCTACCATGAGGCCAGACCGCTCGCCGCCGCCGAAATACCTCAACTATGCTACGGATGACTGCTCACAAACACTCAGTCAACAAGGAAATGAGACGATCTAAGAACGGAACTAGGATGATTTATCATACATTTAGCACTGCATATTGGGGGTTTGGTAAGAGGGGCAGTGGGTGTGAGATCGCCACACTGACGAATTCTCCCAAAGCTTAAGAGGCTTTTGCAGGCAGAAGGGTCGTTTGCCCGGCCCGCACCTCTTTCTGAATTGATGATCAAGAGACTCAACATCAGAAACGGCAAGTCCAATTCGATCTCTCGTCATTTGGCGCAGGCACCTTGTCTTCACTATTACTTGGGTATCTTAACTGAATTGGTGTGCACTTTCCTTTTATCAGTGGCGTCTTGAATACTACTTAAGGTACGAACCCATAACTGTGCCATTTCCAGTTTGAGGTGGGAAGGAGCTCGTGAGCACTTTCGATAAGGCAGATGTTCTCATTGACCTTTTCCTTCTCTCTTAATTGATGCCGAAGCAAGCAAGATGACCCTGGAGACTGCCCCCGTAAGGTACGCCTAGAAGTGACCTGACCAGGGCGGATTCGAGCAAGTGAGGCAGACGAGGTCCTTTCACTGACAAGAAGTCCTACAGATTGACAGCTTGTGTCTGAGTTCAGGTTTTCCCGTCACCCTTCGGAAAGTTCAAACGCACCACTGCTGTAGGAGTCGGGAAAGCACTGCGCTCTGCCACTCAAAAGTTGGCGACCCACCTATTCCAATCTAGGCGGAAGGTGGGACGGCGTGGTCGGGAGCGGGTCAAACTCTCCTGGCCAATCACAGCAGCTCATTTTGACCACCAACGGACCTGCCTTCCTTCAGCTACCTTACCTACTTAAGGTACCAAGTGAGGCGAAGTACCTACATCGCGTGTAGTCGCCGTGCAATGAGAAGGACCGCAGAGTGAAGGCTCTTTCCACTTCTATTTGGAATCTTCGAGTTGTCCACTCAATCGAGCCAATCACTTCGTTTCCGCGTTGCTGCTCTTCGGAAAGAAGGTGGACATCAGATTCTTCAGGAAAGTGCAAGTCCAGTGCCATGCCTTGAGGAAAGACAACTTAACAACTGAACTTGCTGTCAGGCCATAATAAGTTTTGTTCTTGAGGCTTGTTGCGAGACTTTGATTTCCTGCCTCTGCAATAAGCCTGATCCTCTGAGATCGCCAGGAGATACCTTCGAAGTTGCAATCACGCATCGTGATTGCTGTCATTGCAGGGATTCACAGTGTCCAGTTCTACCCTTGCCGGAGACTTGAGCGTTTTCGCGTTGAATTAGACAAGAGAATGCTTTCCGCTCTGTCTAGGTAAGGTAGGTTAGGCATCCTGCTTCCACGGGTCTTGCTTTCCCTGGTCTTGTAAGCTCCAATTACATTCATCTTGCTCTTGCTCTTCCCATTCCAACCGCCTTCGTTCCTTCCAGTAGTCATCTCTGCTAATCTGCCAGAGATACATAGGAAGGTACCTTATCTTTCTGGTTACAGACGCGTGATGCCGGCATGCTGAAGCATGTGTGGGAGTGGAAAGAACGAAGAATGAAAGGACCTTTGGTAACTATCATCTCAGACCTTAATGAGTCCTTCCCTAGGGCGGGCAAGGTATGTGAAGGGAGTCTGGCCATATGGGTAAAAGACATAGTTCGCCAGTGATTGCTGTTTGTTGCTCATGACGATTCAAGTTTGTTGATAGCTGCTGCAATTCCTGCCATGCAGGGCGCACTTCCTTCCTACCTTGAAGTTTAGAATTCTTTGGGGTGCCTTCCGCTCCTCGACATGGCGTGCCTTCCCTCGTTGTCTCTTAACGCCCGTGTCGTCATTGTGGTGCCTCCATGCCTGACGAACCTGCTGATTCTTGAGAAGGAGGAAGGTACGGGGGCTCATGATCAGGAAAGAGAAGGAAGGAAGCCCGCAGAAGCTCTCTCGTGGGTGTTCTACTTAATCCCCTTCTCGCCCCGTTCCCCTCTTCTGAACTTCTTGTCTTCTTCGGACCACGAGTAACGTATGTTGACCACCCCCAAAGGACGAGTTTTCGATCCAATTTGCTGACTTGACTACAGACGAATCTCAAGTGAACTGCCTTCTCGTCTTTTTTTTCGTCTACTCTTTGTCCTTTCATCTGAACCTGCCGCCGCCATCTGCTCTCTGCCGCCGCCGCCGTCATCTGATTGCCGCCGCCGCCGCCATGGAATCCGTCGTTGAGACCGTTTCCTCCTCCGCCGCTTGGGTGATTGGCGTAACCCTGGCCATCGCCAACGCCTCATTCGCATGGATCTCGTCCTGGATCCCGGTTTTGTTGGTCTTCGACCTCGTCGCGACCTCCTGGCTGGTTTGCCATACTTTGGGTTCGTCCGATCTCCATCCCATCTCATCCCATCCCATCATCTCATCCCATCATCCCATCGCATCTTCCGTTCTTTACTGACCTGTGTCAGTCATGCACCACCTCATCCCCGCCGCCCGCGACGTCCCCCTCTGGACCCTCCGCCCGCCCTCGGAGCTCGCCACCGCCTACGCCCTCTTGGGTATTTACGTCTTCGTCCTCTTTCACACAGCCGGCTGCCTGGTGTCCCTCTGGTGGTATTCGTTTGGTATACTACGACGAGGATACCGGATCCCCAAGGCCGCTATTACCCGCCGAAAGATGGTTATGCAGACCCTCGCCGACGCTGACGATTCCCGGTACTGGTTCGACCTGGGGTTCCGACCCAACCTCTGCCTTCGCTGCTCCCGTAACGCCGACTTGGAAGGTGGGGAGGGCCCTGGGTCGATACTGGACCGGATGTACCACGGCACGACGAACAAGGGGGTGGACTTGGGGTGCATCGCGCTCTTTGACCACTATGTAAGTTATCCTCCTCCTCCCTCGTGTTGGCAGAACTCGGCTAATGATTTTGGTCATCTGATCTAGTGTTGGTGGTTGTGGTGCCCGGTCTCCTTGGAGACTCAGAAGCCATACCTGCTCTTTATGGGTTGGGTTGTGGTCTTCCACCTTTACTCTTTGGGGATTCTCTGCTTCTCACTGGCGTCCTTTGGAACCAGGTGGTCGCTGTCCCCAGTTGTCGTGGCTGCCGGAGCCCTTCCCTTCGTATTCCTGTGGGTGAAGAAGGCGCCATTCCGGGGTCAATGGGTTAACCAGGGACTCCGGAACCAGACGCACAAAGAGACGACGGCGTATATTCGGAACCTCCCCCAGCAGGCATGGCCGATGGGGATTGCCGAGCCTAACGGCTTGGAGCATGTGACGGTCGGATTTAACCCGTGGGATCTCGGCGCAATGGGTAACCTGCGCGCGGTGCTAGGCGACAGCATCTGGGAGTGGCCTTTCTTCTGGCGTACCCCTCGCAGGGTGCGTGAATTCGGTGCTCACCCCGATTGGGATCTCCCTTTCGGACCTCGGTGGGTCCAATTCATGGAGGATCGTGCTCTGGTTGTACCAGTTGGGGGTCTACCGGATGGCATTAGCCTCGCTCCTCTCCCTCCCGCCCTCCGCAACGACATTTCGCGGCGCCGACGCATTTGGAGTTCGGAGGATTAGGCTGGCCAGGGGCCGGCGACTTGAGGTCGGTTACTCGCCTCGTCGCGCCCTGGCACACGGTTGGCGGTCGGTTACGCGCCCCTCCGTGACGGCTGAGGTCGGATTTACTCGCCTCGCCCAGTCTACTCTCGACAATACATGCAGCCTGCCGTGCAAACAGGCACCAATATGTATTACGCCTTCTCAGGACTGATGATCCTGACAGGCCTCGCCCATCCATTCGAAATTTCGTTTGGACTTGGAGGATGACAACCTCTTTAAAAAAACACGGCCGACAATGTCGCACCTTCACGCTGGTGTCGGCTGTCAGTAGCCGGAATTGCGATCGGGCGATCGAAGACGACGAAGCCAACGCGACGGCGGGTCACTGTTCTGTCATTGGAACACAACCTGCCACCCCTGGGTCTCTCAAACTCTCGACAGGTCACACACACACTCTCACACTCACTCTCACTCTCAACTTCAACAAACACACAATGTGACTTCGAACTCTTGCCTACCATCAAGCACACGCCTGGCATTGTTCACCCCAGGGTTCCTTGCAGTCTCAACACTCTACACTCATCTCATCACTCCGGACCCATTGCACATCCATCATACCATCTGCAATGTGGCTTTGGCACAGGAAGTTTGCACAGCTACCTGCGAGACTGCAACCAAGAGGCTCATCACCTCGGTCATCAACCTCGGCAATCATCCACACCTTGCCTTGAGGTTCGACCACCACTCTTCACTCAACAACATTCTCTTTCGACACTGTCCCCACAAACTCTTGACACAACTCCTTTCCGACACGCTCACGGATATCGGATGATTCATCAGTCGATCGAGACATCAGTTGAACGACACATCGCTTGAACCACACATCAGTTCAACGGCACATCAGCTGACTGACACATCAGTCAATCAACATGGACAACGCTTTCGCTTCTCCATCATCAACATCCCTGGACTTCGCTTCAGGTCGGCACATGGATGATTCCTTCCTCATCCACGACTCACCTTGATCCATCTCTGGTCAAGTTTGGTTCTCCATGCACTCGAACCATCTCCACACATGTTTTCTGAGCAGCAGAAACTCGACCATTTGTCCTCATCTCATTCTCACCAATCGATGACCTTTGGTTGATCTTTCAACATCCTTAAGACGTAACAATCTTGAGACGCAACACTCACACATCACGTCTCTCACCCGAATATTCTCGTTTCTGGGGCAGCAGAAACTCGGCAAACTGTTTCGGCAGTTCTCACACTTTTGACTTCAAGCTCTTGGCTCTCGGTTCACTTCATGGTTCTTGAGCCACAGATACTTGGCATTACACTCTCAACCAACTCTTTCATCTTCCTTGACTTTGGTCTTGGCACAGTATTCCTGGAGCAGCAAGAACACGACACACTTCTCTCACCCACACTCTCGGCTTGCGACTTGGCACTCGCGAACTCAGCCTTCTTCTCTCATCTTCTTCCTGGGGCAGCAGAAACGCGTCACTCCACCACTTTGACGCAACACCTCATTCTGGGTCATCACTTCAGTCCCTTCACTTCGGGTTCCTTTTCTCTCACCCGCACTCTCAGCTCGCGACTTGGCACTCGTGAACTCAACCTTCTTCTCTCATTTTGTTTCTGGAGCAGCAGAAACGCGTCACTCTACTTTGACGTAGCATTCCATTCTGGGTCATCACTTCATTTCCCTCACTTCAATTTCTTTTGGCAGAGGAATTTGACAACTCACCTTTCTTCAACTCTTCCGGCAAATCTTGTCTTCACTTCGCGTTTCTGGGGCAGCAGAAACCCGACAACTTACTTTATTCAACATCTCTGAATTTCACTTCACTTTCCTCTGGCGGGAGGAATCAACACTTCACACATATTTCTCTGGCCATTCCTGGCTACTCTTCACGTTTCTGGGGCAGCAGAAACTCGGCACTTCACTCCGATTCGGCAACTTTGGACCGGTTCGGCCTTCAGTTCATGTTCCTGGTCATCGGGAGCTTGGCACACACTTATCCTTCAACTTCTTTGGCACTTTCTTGCCTTCACCTCACGTTTCTGGGGCAGCAGAAACTTGGCATCTCGTCTTATTCAACAACTTTGAACTTCACTTCACTTTCCTCTGGTGTGAGGACATCAGCACTCCACCCGGCACTTTTTTCATTTCCGATACTTCTCACTTTCACTCGGCATTTCTGGGGCAGCAGAAATGTTTTCTCCTCACTTCGTTCTCTTGGCAACTTGAGCTCGGCACTCAACACGTCAATCACCTTGTTTGGACTTCTCTCTTTTCCTTGCTTCCTGTTCTTCTTCTGAGGCAGCAGAAGCAAACATGTGGCTCAACACATCTCATTCTTCACTCCACGTTCCTCCAGCGAAAGGAACTCAACAGATCACACTTTCTCTTCTTTTACGCTCTTCCATGTGTCTGGGGCAGCAGAAACTCCTCAAATCACATGACAACGACCCCTCTGATTCATATCATTTCCAATGTCACAGGAGCCTGGCACTCCTCGCACCCTCAAATCCTGCGAGCAATCTTCTATCTTTCAACCCGCTTCCGGGGCAGCAGAAGCACCACACTGGACCACCCACCGATCTCTCTTTGAAACAGCCGGGCACCTCTCTCATTTCATTCTTGGCCCAGCAAGGGTGATACACAACTCGTCCATCCACCTGTTTGACACTCTTCTCTCGGCTTTGCATCCGCACTCTTGGAATCGGCTTCATTCACTGACTCTCGGCGACTTTCTTCGGGGCCTGCGGCGGACATGCCCCGGCCACCAGGCGGCAAATAGTCAGTCGTTCATCATTGTCCACCTTTCTTCTTGATGCGACCTCGTCACTTGGAACCTTCACATCAGAGGCGCTTATCGACAAACGGAGAGGGGTCCGGTTGGAGCCGAGCTGAGAAGCGTTCTTCACAGAACATTCTTTCAATGGGCACTTGAATGCTCAACCATTCTTCTCAGCAGGTGGATCAATTGCACGCAACTGGACGATCCTTTTGTCTTTTTCACATGCCCTGGGCGTGGATGCTAGGGCGGTAGAAAGATGCGACCTACCCGTGCTCGCCCAAAGGCTTGTACCCGTGTCACGATCTAACGTTGCAGCTGCTGATCAGCACAGGCACCAGACCAACACAACTCGCAGCGCTGGCGTCTTGCTAATCCAGTCACTTGGAGCTTGCAGGCTGCGAGCTCAAAGTTGCAGGCGAGCGTTGTAACGGGACGTTGCAAGCCACCACCATTCAACGCCATGGACACCGGTACTTGGACCAGGATCAAGTACGTCACATTTTGATGTTTATTCCATGATGGAAACGTACTGATGTTTCGGCACAGGTGACAACGGTCTCATCGCATTGCGAGCCAACAAGTATTTGGAGGTCTGCTCATGGTATGGTTTGGAGTTACTGACCTGTGCTTCAGCTTCTTGACTCAAAGTCTGGCCGCACTTGTGGCTGCGTCGCAGCTCCTACTCGGACGACGCGGAAGGGTCCAACAGAGGCGCAGGGATACGTTGCCGTGTCGCATACCAATTGGTCACCGAAGGGTATGTCTCAATTCAATCACTCTGTGATCCAGCTTGACCACTGACCACAAGTCTTCGTCCAGTTCCCAGACCATTGCCAAGTCCAGACAGAATGCCGACTTTGAGGGGCAAAATAGGGCATTGGTGGAAAGGGACATCTTGATCGGCTTGGAAAAGCTGAAGGATCGTTTCGGTGCAGGGGAATCCGCTACATGGAGGATTATCTAGAGGGCAAGGGGAGATGGCCGAGAGATGGAGTGCGGAACACCAGGGCATACTTGAGGCGGAAGCCACTCGGGACACGTGCACTTGGAGGCGATGGGCGATGCCATACGTAGTAGAAGCAATTCAGATCTGTCGTTTGACAAGCAACCTCCGATAGGCGATTGTCAGCGGTCTCTTCAGCTCCTGCCTACTGGAGCAAATAGGGGAACAGGTCTTGTTGAGATACAGCCTATGATAACTTTGGTGTTTTCGCGGGATCAACGCAGGAATTTAGGTTTTATTTCCACGTGCACATGTTTGCAGAGTGCTGTAGTTCCTCTCTGTTAGAAGTCGATGCCAGGAGCAGCTCGCCTACCAATTGCCGAGGTAAAACATGTTTAACAAAGAAGACGAACGTTGCAGAAATTCTACTCGCCTGGGATCAAAGTCACACCAAGCTTGCAAATTGATCAACAGCATCGGGATGAACGGTCTCGCCACGTACGTCGTGGTGTCTCCTGGTGGTTGGGGCAAATGAAGCGGCCCCGCTTTGGAAAAAGAAAAACGGCAACGCACCGTTGCCCGTCCGGGCCCGGGCGGACAAAGAAGCTATTCAGGTTGTGGTGAACTTCGCTGTGAATAGCTTCTTTGTTTGTTGCGAACACAGTCAAAATCAAAGGCTTGGTCATTCCCGGGTGCCGCGTCTGGTTTGAACATCTCAAATCCGTAGATAAAGCTGCCCACCTCTGATTCTACGATGATGGCCGCTCATGAGGGCGAAAAACTTGTTCCGTACCAAGTTAATTGTTCGTTTCTCTGCATAACACACTGAACAGATTTTCTCGAGTCAGGATGACCTGCTTCCAGTCTCTACCCCCCGAGACTATCTTGCAAATCGCAGCTTGTTCAGACCTCAGTTTCTCATGTCTTCGCCATCTCCGACTCACCTGTCGCGGCCTTGCCGTGTATATCGCACCGCTCTTGTACCGCAAAGCTGTTCGAGACCATGCTGTCCTCCTGCGACTGGTGCGGAACGACCAAAGCGATATAATCCTGCGGGTTCTGAAAAGCCAGATTAGGCCAGATTGTGTTGCACCTCAATACTACCTAGACAGCTGCCTCCACAACGCCCTTCTGGGAGGTCACGTCAAAGCTGCCAACGTCCTTCTCGGTAATGGAGCTGAACCTGTCTTCAGTGTCGACGTTCCAAATCGCTCAGAGTATCGTGAGACCAGGGACTGGCTTCAAGTCCATGATGCAACCGGACTCGGGTCTCTCGCACTTGCAGCGAGAAGCCGCTATCACATGACGTTCTGGTATAAAGATTTTGAGCCTTACACATCCGAGGAAGAGTTCTGGATCTATAAGAAGAAGGCGATGAAGACTATCTTAGAGAAACTCAGGTCCCATTTTGGTCGGGATTCAGATCAGTATGGATTGAAGATATCGGAGGCCCATTATTTGAGAGATGAACACGAAGAGGAGAAGAAGGAACCGATGCTTCGACACCCGAAATACGCCAGAGAGCTCGACATGGCCCTCGCCGAAGCTGCAACTGCGGACGGGCACTCTATCGAAATGATGGACTTCCTATTCGGGTGCGGAGCAACTGTCGCCTGCGAACTCACACCGCAGCTTGCTGGGCATGCCTGGCACAATGCCCTGAACGAGGAAATCCCGGCTCTTTTCGAGGCCAAGGTGGATCTACTCCTGCGTCATGGCGTCGACCCGACGAGTGTTTGGACTTGGGAGGGTATGCGGACACCGATACAGTTTTTCTTCCGCAAGTTATACCGAAACTTTCAATACTTTGAGGAACCCGGCGCCTTCGCAAATAAGGTCTTTGGTTATATGGAATACCTAGAGTCGCGTGGCTGCCTACGCTGGCCACGATCCACTCTTCGATCATTTGTGCTCAGCGTCGGAACTGTTCAGATCAATTGCATCATCGACTATCCTCGTGCGGAGGAGCAGGATGATATGAGTACCACTAGTTTTGTTGACGACGCCACAGATGGTAGGCGTGAGCTTGAGCTCATATTTAAAGAGCCGGACCCATCCCTACTACCACTCCGAGTAGCTCTATCGAATCAAATTGCGCTGAAGCACTTCCGGGATCTGGTGATCCTGCCGTCGCCCACATTCAGAGAGTGGGTTGACAAGGAGTCAATGTCCAATGCTATTCAAGATCTCGATAGAATGTTCAGGACCTTTTCGGTCTCGTCACCTAGTGTGGAAAGCATTCGCGCTGTGGAGGAGCAAGCCAGCGCCAGTCAGCCCAAATTTGACTCATCTGGAGGAGACGTCAGCCATGCGTAGCCAGAGTCAGCTATTTATTCCTATCAACGCAAAAGCAAGCAAATTTGTTATTCGGTCGCTCTATTAATTGAGAATTGATTGGTGTGTTCCGGTGCTCAATAATGGTCTTCACACTCGAGAAACTCCCTTTTCCTCATTTTTTCCTCTAGCATATGTCACTGTCACAACTTAAGAATGCATCAGCTCATATGGAATACAAACTAGCAGTCTTATGCGCGTCTCATTCGATTAGCCGACTACTCATTATTTGATCAGGTGCTATGAAGCATCAAGACAGCCCCTCGAATCCTCATCATGATCAATCCTCAAACAATCGGCCAATCCCTGACAGCCCTCTGAAGCCTCATTACGATCAATCCGCAAAAAAACAACCAACTAATCCCTGACATCACTATGTACATGCTTTGTAGTGACAAGCTGTTCTGGTGTGGAGCCTTATAGGCTTGCACCGTTGAGAATCCGTGTACTGAAGACGATTCTCGTGTCGGAAACCAGGCTGGTAGAGTTGCATAGACTATCAGTCGGCCCATGAAAATAGCATTATATATGTGCGAATGCTCGTTGTGCCGAGAATGGACAGACTTGGAGAGATGAAGCTCATTTCATATGGCATGTCTCGAAGTACCAGTCTTGCGCTACGTAGTGCTCTGCTTTCGTACAAGCGCCGTATGTGCATGTTGCGAGGCTGTGTTGGGACCAGAATCGAACGTGTAGGCCAGTATCTAGACAGAAATCGTAGACGCTAATCGTATTAATATCTGGCGGAAACCAGCGATCCTCGCTCTGGAGGCAGCCCTGCCAGCATTCAGGGAGTTGGTGGAGTGGCAGTGGACCTTTTGAAAGACTGTCTGGATCCTTAGGGCCTCCGGGCTCTCCTGCCTGTACGAGGGTAGAGAGAATAGCGAAGACGACAGTCGAAGCCTTCATTTTGATTGTTGAAGATGCGCAGAGTAGAAGTGGCGTAAGTGGAGAGATGCTCAGGTGGAGCGAGGATCAGGAGAAGCGTCTCTAAGGAGGATTCATAGTAATAAGATCCCTAGTCTAGGGAAAGGGAGGAGAAAGAGATGACTTTGTTCTTTTGTGGCTAGGTAGATGACTCCTTGAGCTACAGATCGCCTTCCAAGGGGGAAAGCCTTCCTTTATGTATCTTATCGTACCAAAGCACCAACCCCCATCACCACGCCATCACCACAGCCTACGGTAGGCCTCAGAGTTATACTCACTACGAACGATGGCTACTCCACACCCTAGTTACCCTTGTAGACCTCGCGTTCTCCCGGTTTGATCCGTAGAGGTTAACGAACTTTCTCTAAACACTATGGTTTATGAGACGTTGAAGGGACCTATGTGGCAAATCTGCTGTACAAAGTCCTCAAGGTGTCTCGCTGGAATTCAACCATCCGTATCCTTACCAACCTTCGCCCGGTTCTCGATTCAGTCATCACTGAGGCCCTTGCTCGCTCGCATCCTCTGTTCCAGCGCGAGCCTCGTTCCTGTCTGGTCTCTTGCTTTCAGTAAATAGCCAACGTCTATTGCATGTATTGAGGCTCACATTGTTACTTGTGGCCCTGCGACACCATTTGAGCTTAGCTGGCTATAAGGCAGAATCCTTCTCGACACCTTAAACATAGAAGTAATGTCGGTGTGATCCGATGCCACCTGAAGGCGAATTGTTTGAACAACCTGTGTGCAACACGCAATCGTGTCTCCGTTCGAAACTAATTCATTTTGCAGAGATCGAAGAGCCATTTCTGAGACTGTATGCCTTGTTCCCTATTGCATTTGCCCGCTGTGCATGTAGCGAGGGCATGGAAAGACCACCATCGGAGGTGGTAGCCGTCGTCGACGCAAAAGTCGTGTACGTTGACCTTGTTTATATTGGGAGGGTAGTGATTGTTCTCTAGCTGCAGACACTCTTGCCAACATTCGGGCAGTTCGTGAAGGGGAAGTGGAATCTTTGGGAGACTATCTGGGTCTTTGGGGCCTCCGTCGGCTGCAATCAGAGGCAGTACGGCAAGAAGGATGGTTGTGAACTTCATTTTGGCCGTTGCTTAAATGGTATTTTGGATAGAGTGGAGTAGATTAGTCTAAGTGGTGTTGGGATGTGTGCTTGATGGGTTTGTTGTTGTCCCACAGACGAAGGTGTTGTATTTGTGTATATGTGTGGTAAACTGACTCATATTTAAGCTAGGATTATGGGGACTGGAAGGCACGTTTTTCAAGTCACAAACTACCTTTTCGATCAGGCTTGTACCTGAGCTTAATAACATTCCCATCTAAAGGATCATCTTGTCTTTGGCTTTGTGTTCGGAGAAAGGGAAGTCGGCGATAGAGTTTCATTTATGAGGACCCTTCTATGCCAACCCTTTCATAGTGCAATCTCCGATCAGCCTGGTCTTGAACCCTCGAACATGAACTTGTCTCCGTTACTCAAAGACCTTGGCCACAAGCCTGGGATGAATCTCTCGGGCTTAGTTTGACATTTGATACAGTACCTTTCCGTGGCCTGTTTGTCTATAGACAAATGGTCTCACTATCTCTCAGCCATAAAGATATTCATGGCACGCTATTTGTGGATCAGCCACATAGAGCTGCGTAATATGCTATCGAGGTCATCCGTGGGAAACTCGAGGCAACCAGTAGCAAATCTATGGGGCTGTCTGACTGTCAATGGTTTTGTCTACATTCGGGTTCAAACATGGAGAGAGCTCATTCCGAAGCGTACAAGCGACAAATAGGTATTTGGGGAAGGCCTCGGTGCTGAAAGTTATCAACAAGTTATCAACACGGCAACAAAGAATATGCAGCTGACAGAATGGACAAAGATAAGAGGCTAAACTGAGGGCGTTTGGGAATGCTCGATATGAACTACACTTGTTGAAGGCCTAAACCTAGGAGTGTGCCTGCTCCTGATACAGGTACTTGGCAACTGTCGTGAGAGTTCCAGTAATGACTATGCTGTTACTAGAAGGGACATTTGATAGTTAGCAAAAACCTGCTCAATCATTACGTGTCCCGAGTGATACAGCAGTGGTACGGGTTTGTCATATCTTGGAAATGGTCCAACCGTACTCAAACCATCACTCGGACTTTCTTTAGACTGGCACACTGCACTGGAAGCAAGTACGAGCTTGAATTGGTGTTCAAGAACGCACTTATCAGGCCCCAGATTTAGTGTCTGGCAAAGCCCATATCGAACCGAGAGTGTGGACGAGGCCCAGAGGCCAAGAATAAAAAGACAGGCTAGTTGTTCATTATCTGTTGTACACATACTTCGCAGCTTGCTTCAGCCATCGAACTATGCTCGGGATGCTATCCGCGTATCTTCGGGAACCCGATGCGTCAACTCGAGACTTAATTTCAGAAGGTTGCCAATTTAGGCGAAGTGGATTCATCATGCACCTGTCTAATTGGACGAACGAAGACAATGGCAATTCGAATCGCATCATCAAGCCTCCAGGCGCATTTACTTGCCCAAGAAGTCACAGCTGAAACCGAGTCGTTCGCGAGAAATCAGAGGGCAGTGAGTGAATAAGGAACAAGCTGGCACTCACACAGCAACATCGTTGTTTGCTAAGAACCTCTTGGTGAACGCAACGAATGTTTGCTTCCCGCAAAGCCGTCATTTGTTTGAAGTTCCGTCTCCACCATGACTCGCAGGCCTTGGCCTGTCACTTTCATCTCATTGGCTGGCGACACGCCAAAGGATGCGATGCAGCGACACGATGAGCACTAAGAACCTAGGCTGGCGGCCCGATGGGGCGCCTGCATGATGCAAGGCAGCGAGAGAGAAATTGTTGAGTGACCTGTATAGTACGTAGTACTTTCAGATTCATGTAGGTAGGCGGCGGAATCAAGGCCTGTTGTTCAGTCGCGTCGTTGAAGTGATCACTCTGAAGGGGCAGAAAATGCGAAAAGTACGAGGTGGAATACTTTTACTGCATGACGTAAGGCATCCTGTACGTACAGGTAAAAAAGTCCGTCCGGTGCCCGGGATCGTCGGGTTGACGGAGCCGGAGGCGGCGGATGATAAGGTAAGCTGACAGGTGACAAGGATTGGTCACAGGGGTTGGTTGAGAGACCTGCGGTGCACCAGCTTGCCGCATACCAGGATCTACCGCTCACTCCCAGGTCGATTACCACATCAAAGAGAAATGGACTGGCACACTGGATCCAGATGGGTTATGGATGGATCCCGCATGCCCGCCCCATGCCGCTGTCCGCCCGTCATGCCGGGCTGACGCTTTAGACCCTTCCTCCGAGCGACCTCGCACCGTTACGCTGACGAGTAGAAGTTCTTCAAATCAAAAAAAAGTGCGAATGCAACGAGGACTGCATTCTTTGTAACACATCACTTGTTCCTGTCTGCGAAACGGACACCCGATCATACAATACTATACACATACAATGACGACCGATACCGCAGCTTCTGACCCCGCGGCCAGGGTCAAGTCCCACGCCTCGACGGTGTCCGATGTTGGGTATCCTCATGGCCACTTGGGTCACCTCAACGAGCACGAGGAGACGCAGCTCGCCGCCTTCAGAACGCTGCTCGAGGAGAAGGGGCTGTACAAGCCGGGCCCGCCAGCTTCCCACGACGACCCTACTCTGCTGTGAGTTGTTCAGCAAGATCCTCTTTTCCTGCCGCAGTCACCTACTGCGCCGGAACATCCGGAAGCAGACAAGAAGGGCATTTTTGCTGACTTTTTTCCGCCTTATCTTGCAGCCGATACCTTCGCGCACGAAGATGGGTCCCCGAAGATGCTCTCACGCAGTTCAAGGACACGGAAGCCTGGCGCGCCGCCAACGACATTGACGTCCTCTACCAGACCATCGAGCTCGACGCCTTTGAGCAGTCCCGTCGCCTGTACCCGCAATGGCTTGGCCGCCGCGACCGTCGCGGCATTCCCATCTACCTCTTTGAGGTTCAGAAGCTTGACAGCAAGACGGTCGCTACTTATGAGAAGCTGGGCAAGGAATCGACCTTTAGCAAGGCCAAGTTCGATGGCAAGACGCCCGCGGGCATGATGCGCCTATTTGCGCTGTACGAGAACCTCACCCGCTTCACGCAGCCGCTGTCGACGCAGCTCAGGGACCGCGAGCACCGCGATGCTCCCATCACCCTGAGCACCAACATCGTTGATATCTCTGGGGTCAGTTTGAAGCAGTTTTGGAATCTGAAGGGACACATGCAGGCTGCTAGTCAGCTCGCAACGGCGCATTACCCAGAGACCCTCGATCGTAAGCAGACATCCATCGCCGTCATTTGACTGTACTAACAGGCCATTGCCAGGTATCTTCATCATCGGTGCCCCTGCATTCTTCTCCACAGTCTGGGCCTGGATCAAGCGTTGGTTCGACCCGATCACAGTCTCCAAGATCTTCATCCTCAGCCCCCACGAGGTCCGCCCGACACTCGAGCAGTTCATCGAACCCCGCAACATCCCGAAGCAGTACGGAGGCGAGCTCGAGTTCAAGTTTGGCGACCAGCCAACCGTCGACTCCGCATGGGAGGGAATCGTGGAGTGGGCACCCGGTCACGATCGCTTCACGTCACGCCCTGCTATCTGGCGTGAGACCGAAGATGGTGCCCGTGTTGAGTGCATCGGAATCGGCAGCGTCAAGGGCGTCGAGCAGAACGAGGTGATTTGCTCCGTACCCAAGACGTGGCCGCCCAAGGCTGAGGTACCTGCTGCTGAGCCGACACCGATTGCCACACCTGCGACTAAGGAAGGGAGCGTGACGGAAGAGGCTGCGGCCAAGACGGAGATTGAAGCGCCTGTCAAGGTTGCCGATGCGCCGGAGGCTGGCATGCAAAAGCTTTCCATTGCAGACGATAAGCAGGTCGCAGAGAAACACGTCGAGGGCAGCACGTCGACGCCGCCGTCGGGACTGGCATAGACTAGTGGTAAACGGGCATGAGACTTCGAGACTGGGGTTTGCATATTTGGTATGGCAGGGTCGATCTGCTTGGTGATCTGCATATGGTTTGATCTAATACCCCGATGGTGATGGAGTAGGTCTGGCAGGGCAAGGCAACATTGGCTGGAGTTACATCTTTATCGATTCATTTCGGACATTTATTTAATTACAAAGCATTTGGTATCACGATGTCGTACCGTCCCATCTACCCAACAACCCTAGGAAAAACGCACAGAAGGTAGATCTAGGTTTGGGTCATCCCGTCTCCCCATCCAATCTATCGGATCTATCTTGTCCGTGTGTAAGTGCAACAGGGACAAAAGTTTATCACACAACCCACCAAACGCCTTTTTGTGCAAACCCGGCCCGCCATCTAGTCGTACAAGGAACATCTATCCCGAGTATCCCCTCCTCTTGCGCCACTCCGCCACACCCTTCTCGATCTCGTTCCACGTCACGCCATCCCTCACGAGCTGCATCGTGACGCCCAAGCTCTCCGTCTCCCGATTTCGACTCTCATCGTCAAAGAACAGCATATCCGTAAATGGGATACCTGTCTTCTTGAATATGGTCTCGAAATGTTTGATCTTACTACTAGGGTATATCTCCAACGGTGCGTCAAAGTACTCGAGCGCCCGCTTTGTCTTCTCCTTCTTGCCACTCCCTCCTTCCTCGGCACTCGGCGGCGGGACGTGCAGGAGCTTGAGCATGTCCCGTGCTAGATCGGGTGCCGACGTTCGTGACGCGACTGCAATTTTGATGCCTGCCAGTGGCAGAGTGTAGAGTATTCGCGGCACGTCCTGGTAAAAGGCAAAGGACTCGCCGTGACGGTCTGTGACTGCCGAATGTGTCGCATTGGCTTTAAGCGGGCCGGAAACGTGTGTATCGACCCAGAAGGGCCAGAGGGTGTAATCGAGATCGAAGACAATGAGCTTCGGAAGGGGGAGCTCGTCGGTCAGGATTCGAGGAAGGGAGGGGGAAGTGGAATTCGTTGTCGAGGTCGAGGGCGTCCCGAGGTTTGTGGTGCTCCCTCCTTGGGGATTCTTCGAGAGTTTCTTCGGCATCAGGACTGTGGGGAAGGAGTGATTGGTGAGCCCTGTAGCAGGTATGGAGCATTCAGAGAGACGAAGAACAGGAGGCGTAGAAAATTGTTGCGGGTTCAAAGGAAGCGGCGGACAAGCTTCAAAGTGCAATGAGGGGCAAAGTGCCTTCGATTGCGACTACTCGCGATAGGTTTCGTCAGAACGTCCTGCCGTCCATGGTGGGGAGCGAAGAAGGTACGTACCTACCGGGCTGGTGCTTTTGTGGCGGGTGCCTGCTCATCCACACAGGACCCACTCACTCAATGTACGTACTTGAGGCGGCATTATGGCATTTCCATTCGGAAAGTGCGAAAAAGTTGGAAGGTGGAACTGGGAGGAAAGAATCATGGAGATTCCAATTCCCATCCATCAATATCTCGTTCTCGCCTGCCTTCCTCTTTCTTATTGCCCGCAAGAATGGTTATCATTAGATCGTTTGAAAGCATCCCGATATTCCATTCTATCGCGACACCTGCTATCGACGTCTCTCGTGCCCACGGTACCTATCTCGCTCAACAACCAAAACACGAGCATTCTGTGAGCTCACGACAGCCGTCCTAGCGGGCAAAAAGCATATCTCGACGTTGGCCTGATTCGAACAGACGCTCCCGAAGGAACAAGATTTCTAGTCTTGCGCATTAGACCACTCTGCCACAACGCCAGATGAGGAATCCGCTTTCAAGCGGGGATACTGGAGATGGCGCTTCCATGAGCCCAAGGACGGTGCTTGCGTTGTGTGGTGGATTGGGGCTTCGTTTGGAGAGGGTTGTGATACACTCAACAGGGCGGTGAAGAAGTAACGCTCCGATGGGACCCTTGTCTCCTCTCCTATGCTAACTGGCGTCGGAGCTTAGTATCCTCTTTCGGAAGAGGGCCGGCTTGAACTTCGGCTCCGACAGCTTCGAACACCGGCGATTCGTCCGGCCGGCTGGCCCACTCCCAAACGTCTTGAACCGATCTTGACGGGGCCGGCCGGGCATCATCCTGCAACTATGGCGGCCGGCGACGCAAGTTCGGTCAAGACAACTCCCGGCAGCCGCCCCTGTTCGGTCCAGCGAAACTTGACGCAGAAACCCGCGGATTTACGGACTTTCGGGTTTCTGTACCCCGCCGGCAATATGCCGACGATGCACCCCGCGATGGCAATACCCCACGTCCTGATGATAGGAAGAGAACAATCGAAACGAGCCAGCAAACATTAGCTTGTTCAGCGAGTGGCTAAGTCCCGGCAAAGTATAGGAACCTTATGTGTCGAGTGTATCCGTTCGGGACTACTTTTTGGCCCCGAGAGCTATGGCCATCCGTCAGAAAGCATGCTTCGCCCATCCTTCACCGTGTGCCGAGGGAGCTCTGATACGTGACGACTCATCCGGTAGGCTCATTCGGCACTTGAATGGAAAGGAAAGATTACTGTTTGTTTTATTTCCAAGTCGATTCATGGTGATACTAAGGAGATGAGCGGCAGCTTCAGCCTTGGCGCGTCGGGCTTGTCAGGATTATCTTGAGAAACATCCTAGTGGAACCCAGGACTTTCTCCAAACGCCACGACCCCCGAACCGCCGTCTGAGTTTCGGCACCGCGCCATCTGAGATTACACCATAACAGTGCCTAAGAATAGGGGACTTGCAGCCACCACAACTCCTTTTACGCCGGACTCGGACGCCTCCAGCGCAAGTACCGAGCGTGCGTGACGTCCGATGGACTGTAGTGGGGTAGTGCGGGGGAACAAACATGGCCAAATCACCCATCCAACGGCATTTCCGCCGGCGAGATGTCAGCTCCAAGCCTAAATATAAGACAGCTGTGTCCCTGCTTGCTTTACAAGCGATACTTGACGCAAAAGCTTCGCGCAAACAGTCAACCTTTCTTCACAGGTCTTCACAGTCACAGCAAGTCACGGCAAGTCACAGCACCGACAGGCTACACCCACCATGCCCGACCGGAAGATCCAGCTCGTCCGCCTGGCGCACGTCTTCTACAAGCACAAGAACATTGAAGAAGCTCGTAAGTTTTACGACGACTTTGGCTTTTACGAAATCGAGCGCAAAGGGAACAAGACATTCTACCGAGGCTATGGTACCGAGCCATTCGTGTTATGCGCTGAAGAGGCGGAGGAGGACGAGTTCGGAGGTCCGGCTTTCGTTGTGGAGTCTCTGGAAGACCTCGAGTACGCGTCCAAGACATTGCCGAGCGCAACAGAAATCCATGATCTCAAAGACGTGCCGGGCGGCGGTAAATGTGTGACGTTCAAAGACCCCGTCGACGGCTGGCCGCTGCACCTGGTGTACAATCAGACGCCAATTGAGAAGAGGGATCCGGGATTTCCGAATCTCAAGTTCAACTTCGTGAGCATAACATATGAAGACATTCAGGGAGCTCATGCTGATCAGGGAACAGCCGGAAGAGAAGCATCGGGATGTTAACAAGAAGCAGCGTTTCACCAAGCGTCCAGCACCGGTTCACAAGCTAGGCCACTTTGGAGTATGTCTGACGAACTTTGACAAGGCGTACGAATTCTACACTAGCAACTTCAACCTGTACCCGAGTGAGGTGAGTATTCAAGCCGTGCGAAGCCAGATTACAGCCATTCTGACATCTATGATGTGCAGCTCGTCCACGCCCCTGACAATAAGGACAAGAAGGTTACCGTGTTTTTCCGCCTGGCACGTGGCAAGGAATTCGTCGACCACCACTGCTTCTTCTTCCTTGAGGGCCCCAAGTTCCATGTGCACCATTCCTCGTTCGAAACGCACGACTTTGACACCCAGGTGCTGGGCCACGACTGGCTGAGAGAACAGGGTCACAAGCTTTGTTGGGGCGTAGGCCGCCATATAATGGGAAGTCAAATCTTTGATTATTGGTGAGTCAACGATGGGAGCCCCAGTGGCTTTCCGATGGGTGAAAAACGGCATGGAAAGCTGATAGGATAACAGGTTCGATCCCTCCGGCTTCATCATGGAGCACTACGTTGATGGCGACCTGCTCGATGACACGGAGAAGACGCACCACACTCCCGCAGCACCGGATAATCTACACATCTGGGGTGAGTTAGAACCGTACCCGAGAGATATAACCTATGCTAACAGATGTCGTACAGGTCCGGAGGTGCCTGCGACTTTCCTGGCGTGATAGCAGACAGAGTCTCAGTGTCCTTCTTGTAGCAAGAACATGTATTGTAGTGCATATAATTGCGGCACAAACTTCTAGCAGTCGATGGGATATTTTAACCGCCTTGCACCACTTCGAACTGTGACGACATACAGTGGCCCACCCTCGATTCAGGGAATCTGCCGCATCGTTGCGAACATTGAACATTCTTGGACTGCAAAGTTCGGATTCCTACACTTTCTGCCCGCGTCTTACTTGATCTTGGAGTTTACAAGCTCAGACTCACCACACGCAGACACCAATACAGGAAACCGCCTCGCTCTGGCCGAGCATCTCTTCGGTGAGGTACTAGTTTTACGTCACTCAGAGGAAGATGAGACGAGACGGGGAGTGGCTTTGCTGTGGCTTCGCCCCGATCGATCAGCTGACGAGCACAGGCCGATTGTCGAGCTGAGAGCTGGCTATTTGGGGGTGTCGCGGTTTCTAAAAGTTGCCAACCTGTCTTTGCGACTGCGCTTGAGTACTAATCTTATGAGGAAACCTGAGGTTCCGAATGAAAGAGATTCCCGGTTCATAACGCATTGTCAAACATCCACAAAATAGAATCATATCGAAGACCTATGGCAATATCATCTCGGAAGTATTGGTCGATATCCGACCCTCGGACGAAATCAGTTTACAAGCAACGGTCACATACCCATTTGACGCACGGAGTTCGCAACCAAATCTACACATAGGAATGATTAGACTTTCCGCACCTCCATCAAATACAAGGACTGCATTGAAGTAATCGACGGCCGAGGTGCCTCAATGGCGGGGTTAATTCGACTGCACGTTGAAGCGACGAACATGTGCCCCTGCACGACGATGCAAGCTTCTTTAGAGGAAGAGTGACTAACGAACCCTTGTCCTAGTCTTCCCGTTTAGCGTCGCATTCTCCATCGGCACTGCCTCCCTTTTGCGGCACCGGTCGCCGGCGCCAATGTCAAGATCCAACGGCCAAGAGGCCCACGTGTTCGAGCTTAAGCACTTCGACAGGTCTCCGCGCTTCCTGGCTGGCTGAATGGGCCTACAACAAGGAGGGGCGATTGACGAGCTGCTGCTATACTGGGGCGATGGTAAACAAGCTTCGGCTGTCTCGGTTGGCCCTTTGCCTCTTTGGGGCAGGTTTCACTGATTCAGGGGCGCATCGGCGCATCTGACAGCCATTGGTGTGCGGGGGTTAGGGTGATATTGCGGTCGATGATCATCTCGCCGCCTGCAGCTCCCGTCGGCCAGCTTCAAATCGCAACCGGGGTAGACGGACAGCTGAAGCCTGAAAGGCCTCCCTCCCCCTCTTCGTCTGCGATCCAGTGGCACGTGTCAGACGTGGTTCGCACAAGATGTTCCTGAGCGGCCCAGGGGTGAGCCTTGGGCAACGAAGTCTTGATTTGCCTCTTTACTTAAGGTTGACGACTGCCACACCCATCACTGGAAACATGGTCTTTTGATCCCGCATCCTGACGCATACCGCCGCAAGCCGTTCGCTCTCCAATCCACTCCGCACCTCCCTCTTACTCCTGGGCAAGGACTACGAGTCACTCCGTGTACCCATTTCACATCACGATGCGCGCTGACACCACATTTGTGTTGCTTGCACAGGCTCTCGCCGTCCAGGGCGTGCGGATCGTCCAGTCCAACGACGACGGGTGGGCAGAGCTTTACGTTCGCTCTTTCAACGATGCGCTGAAAGCCTCCGGCCATGACGTCCTTCTCTCGGCACCTGCTGAGAACAAGTCCGGCTCCAGTATGTAAAATCAAAACTCACCCGAAGGTTCATTCACAAACGCGACGTCCACTAACACTAAATCCATCACAGGTTCCCTTGACGTTGAGCCGAGCCCGCGCACTAGCGCTTGCCAGTACAACAGCTGCGCAGCCAACAGCGGACCGGTCGGCTTCAATGAGACTCGCAAGGACCTACGCTGGGTCAACTCGTACCCGGTAACATCCATGCGCTACGGCATCGAGCAGTTTGCTCCAGAGCAATTCAATGGTGCCGCCGTAGAACTCGCCGTCTCTGGCCCTAACGTCGGCTCCAACCTCTGGCTCCAGGTCCCTTTCTCAGGCACTGTCGGTACCGCTGTCTATGCTTCAGGCACGAAGGGCATTCCCGCCATCGCCTTCTCCGGCTCTTCGGATGGCACTCTCGCGTGGAACACGCAGCCTGTGCCTGCGCGGAGCACGGTATACGCCGAGCTCGCGACGCGGCTGGTGGATAAGATTGTGAGCGGGGGCGCTCCGTACTTGCCGGAGAAGACATGGTTGAATGTCAATTTCCCGAAGGTCAGCGACACGGAGTGCAACGACCCGGACCAGTTCAAGTGGGTCTTGAGCCGGATCAACCCGGGACTGCTGTCCGGTCCGGATGTGAGCACGTGCGGTGACGACGCGAGGTTGCCCGAGGAGAACACGGTTGTCGGTACGGCGGGATGCTACATATCCGTAAGCGTGGGTGATTCCAACGACAAGACAACGGCGTCCAAGGAGAAGCAGCAGCCTGTGTTGGATCGCTTGTCTGGCTTTTTGTCTTGCTTGCCTTGAATCGACTGAGAAGTTCTGATTCTTGAACAAGATAGCTGTGTGTCAGTATGATTCTTAATGAACACATGAATGATACAGATCCATGAGTGTTCCAGGCTGTGGTTCGTCGACCGATTGCTGGGAGCCTAAGTTGCCTACCCTTCGAGACAAGAGATTCGATAAGACTCGGTAGGCGCCACCTCTGCGTGGGCATGCTTGGGCAGGGCAGGTCGCCACATGCTATATAGGCCCGGTAGTAGTAGTCGATCCGGAAGCTTTACACCACGCACCCGT
Organism: Colletotrichum simmondsii; assembly: GCA_001563135.1. NCBI lineage: Eukaryota > Fungi > Ascomycota > Sordariomycetes > Glomerellales > Glomerellaceae > Colletotrichum > Colletotrichum simmondsii. The sequence goes on along the minus strand of JFBX01000628.1, from coordinate 340,817 downwards.
GGCGAGGAAGACGCCAACGACCCAAAACGGGATATGCTCACATCGGGCACAGAGGCACGACCGAATATTGATGTGATTGCTGGGTGAGTAATGTACATGAAACCCATAGACGATGTCTAGTACCACCGCTCAGTGTACTGTTTATCATCGTCCTCTATTCTGATATTATTACGTGCGGAATAATGCTGGGTAACCGCGTGATACAACATGACAATGTTTAGAGAGTAGTTCAGATATCGATGGGAACCTGGGACTTGTCAGCCTCAACAGTTATCGCCGCGCCGCACTCGCCCTCGAGCATGAGCCACCTTGTCTTCACGATCTGGATAACTGTTCGCGTTCGTGTCGTCCTGGATTCATGCCCTGCTGCTCCTCAACTTTGGTGCGACTATTAGCTCGTTTGGATAGTCTTCTCCTCGGTCACTTTAGTCACCCCATCATCAGCAAGCTAATTGCAAAGCAGCCAGGAGCATGTGTGTCACCTACCAGAACCTTCCAAGTGCCTGTTTCTCTTCGGTCTCTACCTGTATTGAATGAGCCTGCAAGAGATGGGTTTTGCGGATGCCGCCTCTGCGCCTCTACTAGTCAGAGGGACATGGCTATTGCTGGCCGCCACATTCACTGGAAATCTGATTCCAAGTACCTAAGTAAGAGGTGAGTTTTTTGGTCCACATCTACAGTACTGGGTCGACTTCAAGGACCAAAAGAGGGATATACCTATAGTCTTTCAGCAAAGTTATATACAGATCATACCTTTAACTACACAATCTGCCGCTTAACTTTGCTTCCTGTTGTGATGTTATTCTAGACGGAATACCGCGCGAGAAACGCCTAACATGGTATGATGGGGTGTTTGTCATGGGTAGGTCTTGAGTCTTGACATGCTCGCCGTCCTTGGCCTTTGGGCATATGGCATCTTCTCATGACTTAGACAGCTACTGCTGGTGGTTGTGGATTCCATTCCTGCTGCTGGTAGCTATGGACGGCATTGCTGCTTGAACATTTCTCACCTTGAGCAAGCGATGTGTAGTAATTTATACTAACCTCGCGAACACATTTATTGCCCCAGGCCATCGACGCAGAGATACACACTTCACATGACACATCTTGCTCCCTTTTTTTATAACCTCTATCCAATCAATCAAGGTCTATGAACCACATGTCGCTTGTGACTTTAGCATTTAGGAAGTTGGAGGGCAACATGCCCTCGGTAGTAGAAACTATGTGATTCACTTCTTTAAGTCGATTGCCGCAGCTATAATCCCCTAACTACTTCTGTCCTCTGTTATAATAGTATTCGTGATTGAATATACCCTGAAGACTGATCGGTCTGGTTTAACAAGGTAGAGAAACCGGTTGAATGAAGTTGAGAATTAATTACCCAGCTCACATGCCTATGCTATACATGTAGGTATCAGCTGCCATTCGATCACTACTGTTGGTGGCACTGCCCTCCAACCACTAGTGCTGGTGGTTATGATTCCTGCTTGTCCTTCACAGTTCCAGGCGGCGAAAAGCATCCTTTTATCTTTTATACCGAATCGGAGGCTCACTTTGGCTACTATGATACGTGACAGAACCTGGTGGCTGGTGCCACTCATTGAGACCCGTGCCCTTACAGACGCTATGTAATCTCAAGGCAGGGAGTTGATAAGACGACTCGTCCAAAATCGCTCGACACGCCTCTCAGTTACTGGCGATTCAATGGCCAATTCTCTTAATCCATCGTCTCAGCGAAGCCTCCGAAGTGGCGGGGTCCCGGCGTGGGTGGACTCGGTGGCGGATCGCATTGCTTCTTTTGAGCCCACAGGGAGGCGGCGGTTGCGTGGCTTGATCGACTTCAGGCCCCGTTGTGTACGATGATGTGGTGATTGTGATGTTTTTGGAATCCATTGTTGAAGAACTGCAAGGCGTGTAAGTCAAATGAAGTTTGCGAGCGTATGTTACACCTACTTGGAGCACAAGTTTGTTCTTGGTACTGGATTGGGAATGGTTGTAGATGTGAACAGGTATAATTACTAGAAGCATCTATCTCTTCCAGTCACCCAATGTTGGCGGTGTGATGTATTGTTACTCCCGTCTATCTCCTATAGCATCGAGGTTGGCATCTTTGGTCCAATTCCTCACTCAAGGTTGCCCACTTCCCTCTTTGGATACCAAGCCATCTCCAGAAGGCGGGAACAGACCGACTGCAAACTATGGGCGATGGGAAACTTGAGACGAGCCATCGCTCTCATACTAGAAGATTTCGTGTGATTCCGAGCACTTGCCTTCTTGCTCATCCTCAGGTCATAGGTTTTGGAGACCGCTTTGTCCACTGGAGAGATGCCTATGTAGCCAGATCGTAAAAGTGCTACCAGATGAAGACAGCGACCTAGACGTACATGTGGGGAAGGTGAAATAGCCTGTTCATGGCCGCCAGTCTACAGCAAGTGGTGGTCGAATTCGGGGCTCCTCCAATACACAACTATGTTAGGATTATTATCTCGGAATATAAGCCAATCCTTTACACCGACGTCTCTGATCATTTGCAGTCTGTGGGAAAGGCCTCAAGCCTAGCTCATACCGTTCCCAAGCTGACTTCCTACTCCACGATAGGTTCGGAAATTGTTTTGGGATCGCTATGCATGTCTTAGTGCTGACGATGAACACCGCATTTGCTGACGCGCTTGGCGTCAGCGGCACCTGGGATCCGCAGACTAAGGTGAGTAGTAGCCCGGATAAAACCACGTGCAGGACTCCCAGATTGCCTTCGCTTTGTGTTCTGACTCTGATAGCTTCCAGGCAAACTTTTGTACGGAACGACCTCAAGATAATTGACGTTGCAAGATCATGTCACGATACATCGACCGTCAGCCGGTGCACCCAAACCCCCGACCGATGAAGGTCATTTTGTTGAGCTTTGGTCGGTGAGTGCCATCTTTGATAGCGAGAAATTCCATACTCAACGAAGTCCATTGCTATAAAATGACGAGACTAAATGGGATCTTGGTAGGAACGCCACGTTGGGATTCTACTACGCGCTCAAGATCCTCGGCTACAAGCCCTACCATCAGCTTGAAGTATTCAAGAATGGCGTGCCCCACGTGCGCATGATGAACGACGCAGTCCGCGCGAGCTCCCAAGGCATCGGCAAGCGTTTTACCCGTAAGGACTTTGACAAGTTCTTGGGCGATTTCGATGCTATCACCGACATCCCCGCATGGTTCCTCGAGGACCTTGTTGCAGCCTACCCAGACGCCAAGTTTGTCCTCACGGAGCGTGATCCTGAGGCCTGGAGGAAGTCCGTGGCCAAGACTTTCCAGCCACTGGGCGAGTTTTGGCTGTCGCCTATGATTCGCCTGGTCGGATTGTTCGACTCGTATACGTACTACATTAGCAAATTGACCTACAGCTTTGTCTACGTTCTCTACGGGGGGTATCTAGGGCCTGACAAACAGAAAGCCCAGCGCGAGGCCGTCAAGGTCTATGAGAGACAGTGAGTGCGGAAAAGGATGGGGTTATTTCCGGGCACCCTGCTGACTTACCCCCAGCAATAGGATGGTCAAGGAGCTTATTCCAACGGATAAGCTACTCGTGATTAAGCTCGAAGAAGGACTTGGATGGGACAAAATTTGCCCTTTCCTTGGTCACGACATTCCAGATGTTCCTTATCCCAGGGTCAACGAAGCAGCAGAGTTCCAGGTCATGGTAATGAAGGACATGATAGCGTCGTGGAAGAAGACTGCCCTCAAGGTTGGAAGCTTTCTTGTTCCCTTGATTGGGGCATCAATTTGGCTCTCGAGGCGATCTTAGTTGAACTCATGCCACCACCAACTCCAGGTAGATAACAGAGACACCGCTTCATCGGATCGATTCATGCAATATTTTGCTCGCAAACGTTTTTTAACTTAACCCCAAGGTTGACTGCTAGACAAAGAGTTTCCAGGGTCCTTGCATTGTTGTCCAACTCAAACGAAGTCCACTCAGTATCAACAGCAATTATACACAGTGATGAGGAAGCCAAGTGTCGAGTCCTAAAGAATGTACCTCGTGCATGAGTAGAAGTGTTGGGATAGTCTTGTAAATCTCAAGCAAACTTGTGTTTTTACCGATGCAGATCCGCGGCCCAGCACCGAAAGTGAGAGACGCACTGATCATACGAGACCTTCTGGTATTGAAGTCGTCCTCGGACTCGTTGAATCTCTGGGGCCAACTTTCAAGATCGAACGATTCCAAATCCTCGCCAAATACTAGATGGCGGTGTACAACTCATACGTTGGCGCCAACTATCGTACGAGATGAAAGAAAAGGTCTGTCTTGAACCCCTCCATCTGGGACGACCTGTTCCAGAAGAAGCCCCCCAGGCGGGTGGAGGCGCAAAGTCTACTTGACTACTGCACTGAAATATGGCAACTGCTGGCTTTCTTTACCTTCGGCAGAAAGAAGTAAAGTGTCTGTTTTTAGGGCGAGAAAATCATCATTTTAATCATATTATCTAGGGTTATAAAATGAAATACAAAAGATGTTTTCTTCTTAAGAACTATAGTAATATAAAACCGTTGATCTGGACAACTAACCTCTGGACCGGGTCCTGATATATAAAGGCTAATCCTGCTTACCCTAGCGTCTTATTTAGCCAGGCAAACTGGTATCTATTCCACTCTTGCCCAGCTCCAACTTGGACGTGATATCCAGCTGTTCTATTAAAGAACTTATAAGTTGCTTTATCGCCGAGTGCTTCCTTAACAACCTCCGGCTGGCCAGCAAAGAACCCCTCGAACTCGGAATCGACGACAAGGACGGGTACGTTGATCTTCTCAATCACGTCATCGAGAGTGTACTGCTTAAGCGATTCGAGCCACAGATACGGGGAAGGCTGTTTGAAGCACCACAATCCGTGTCCTAGACCCCAGCGCATCGTTGTGGGAACCTCTGGGCTATCCAAGAGCGGCAAGGCAGCCTCGTCAAATTCCTCTTGCTTGCCCGCAGCGAGAAGTTCCTTCATGTCCTGAGTCAGCTGACTGGCGTATCCCTCGTAGACATCCCATACGCCGCCATTGAGAATAAGAGCCTTGATCCGAGGCTCAAACGCAGCGGCACGAGCGGCTAGATACCCACCCATTGAAACGCCAACAAGGACCAGCCGGTCTTCGTCGACGAAGCAGCCTTTGCGATTCATCAACTCGTCTATCACTGGCGTGAGAACCTTTTCCCAATCAGGGATGAAACCAATGTCATCATTGCGGCGAACAGTGGGCTGCCCTGGTCCTTCGTAGGTCATGACATTCCAGCCACGGGCCAAGGCTGGTACGACGAATGAGTGGTAGGAATCTTCCTGACTAGCATCGTATCCGTTGCCGATAACCAAGGTCGGCCGTTTGGCCCCGTTGGCTGCGGATGTGTACCAGATTGCTTCAATGGTGAAGTTGTCGGTCGGGATCTGGATACGTTCGCCAGGAACGGGCAGTGTAGCAAGCGCCTTATCGAACGCAGCGCGTTGCTCGAGCCAGAAGCTATTGATACGTGGGTCCGTCCAGTTCGCATGATTGTAGAAGTCGGCCTGCCGATAATAGCTCGACGCAGCAAACCACGCTTCCCGGACGTTCAATGGATCGTACGCATTGTCTGCATCCTCGGCTTGCTTTTTGGTGTATTCAGCCAACGCATGGAAGGTCTCAAGCCAGCTGGTGAAGTTCCCGGCCTTGATGTCTTTCGCTGCGGCCAAGACGTCGTTGACGTCGCCAGCTCCGAATATGGTGTTTCCGAGGGTGAAGAGCAGCTCGAAATGGAAGCTTTCATCCGTGCTCAAGAGGATGATGGGATCCTCTGGCTCCTTTGGCGAGAACGAGGGCTCAGAGTCGCGGGAAAGGATGGAGCTTGAAACTACTGTTGACCCCAGGAGAATAGCACTGAACAGGGAAGTTGACTTCATTTTGATAGGCACTCAGAAGTAAGTGTATAGTAGAGGAAAATGGATAGAGTTGCTAGTGATGATATTGATCATGCAATCATATTCTGGGCGATGCAGTGCCTTTTATCTTCATTCGCCTGTTCTCGCAATCCTTTCCAGCGAGAACAACGCACAACCAGTTTACACCTACACTATGCACCAGCCATGCACCGAGCCTGTTTGCGATTGGTATTTTCCTAGTTGCGCACTCCCGGGAACCATGAGGCTATTGTGAATGACGCAGCGACTAGGACGGATAAGGCAATTTCTTTGCGATTGGTCGCCTTCTAATGCTGTGCCACTCTCTAGTGCTAGTCACCCCACGGCTTTCGCATCCTCCCATCGCCAACACTGCACACAAGCCTGGCCGGTGAGGATACCTGGACTCAATCTCAACGATCTATAATTCGTTCGCAACGCTATCTAATTTCCGCATGACGGTATTTATAACTCAGTCTCTGGATGCGACGAATCGCAAAAAGAATCAGCCGCGTGGCAACTCTCAACTAGAAGCGACATCAGTCCTGTCGATCATCGCGCAGCAGACATGGTCAATCATGGCCCCTCAAAGGGCTGCTCGACATGTCGCAAACGACGTGTTAAATGCGACGGGGACAGACCAAGCTGTCGTGAATGTCTCCGGCTGAGACGGGTGTGTGGAGGTTACAAATCACAGAAAAAGACAGGCGAAATTCGGTTCAAGGACCAAAGCACTGGTGCAAAGCTCCTTACGCCGACATCACGGTTCAGGAGCCCTCGCATGTTGACAACGCCAGAATGGACAATGCAGGCGGTCATACCAGCAACAGTTTCCACCGGCGACGAATCGTTCGCTGTCTGCTTCTTTCTCACCTCGATCGCGGGCTTAGGACGCAGCTTTCACTCGACCCAGGGTTTCCTGGAGCCTCTTCTTCCTGTCGTATCCAAGGAGCATCCGGATTCTGTCCTCTCGACCGTCCTGACTGCTGTGTCAACGAAGCTCTGGAGCATGTGGAAAATCCCAACAAACACTTATCGAACGCCTCATCCTCCATTTGCCAGGGCGTTGAGTCGCCTCCGAGCAGCTCTCAATGATCCCCTCGAGCGGTCAAAGGACAGTATCGTACTCAGCGCTATCTTGATGCATTTCTACGAGAGCCTCGCTGCTCGGTCGACGCACCAGCATACCATGCGCGTCCACCAGGAAGGCGCTCGTGCATTGCTCGAACATGGCGCTGGGAGCGCCCCGGACTCGGATTGCCGCGCATACTTGAGGAGCTACCTGCGGCACTGTGATGTGTCTACATATATGGAAACGCAACCAGACGACACCTTGGGCCTGGATGCTTGGTTCGATGCAGGGTGGGGCCATTCTTTGCCAGCCAACCCGAATGCAGTCTTGGACCTGATCGGGCTCTCAATTGCCGATTTGCAAAAGAGACTATCCACCTTTATGTGCGAGCTGGCCAAGAATAACTTAGATGGTCTGACTCTCGCGACTTGGTGGCAGGACGCTTCGTCCGTCAATGCACAGCTCTTGGATTGGGTTCAGCTAGTGCCGGCCTCATGGCAGCCTTCAAGTTATAAAGGACCAGAAGAAGGCACCTTTACATACTTCGGGTTCTGCGATATATACCCGACCGTCCAGATTGCCACAATCTGGAATGTATGGCGCGTTTGCCGTCTCATGGTCCTGCGGATGAAGTTCTATCTGCTTGCGAAAGCGCCCCCAGAGGCGTTGCAGCAAACTATCTTGATTGCCACCGAAGATTCCAGTTTCCCAGATTCCAATCATGGCAGGAAGATGGTGGACTCCATCTGCCGGTCCATGCCGTTTTACCTGGGTAACCGGCGAAATCACGGAGGCTTGCACGACTTGGCGGACCCAGCGATCAGAATCCCCAACTACCACGACCAAGACTTTGACGAAGCTTCACGTATGCAGTACATCCGAGGGGACCAGGCAATGAGTTTCCCTGATTACAAGCAACATATACTGATTCAAGGCCCTTCGCACGCACTGCTTCACTTGAACAGCCTGATCAAAGTGCTGTCAAAGGAAGGCGGAGAGCTTATCTGTCGTGGGCTGCATAGGGACAAAGTCGTCTGGGTAAAGGAACAGTTCATCCGGGTCTGTAAACTCAATGACCCAGTCAGTCGGTTGAGATAGTAATAAATCATACAACCCTTATAATAAGTTACGCTTTGGTATGGGGTGATGTTTGTTGTTACTTCAAAACTTTAAGACTCAACATGTTACGACCCAGCGTTTACTGATCAGTGATAGCCTCACTCCTTAGCCATTCATATACTAACATCGAAACTGGGCCCAAGGCGCACGTATTGCCCATGTTTTCCGTGCAATGCCAGGTGCGTCTCGCGGGCTCGTTCTCTGGTCACATCAATCAACATCCACATGTTGGTATGCTTGGCAAGGAAGCGATTTGATGCAGGCGATAGGTCACTTGGAAAGTAGACCCAAGGGAATAGAATACATAATGCGGTGGACAAGCAAAGAAACGTTTGGCAGACGAGGCCAGCCTCGACGATCAAGCATAGAAGATCCATACTCGAGGTGCAACACTTAGTTACGAGTGAGCAGATTTGATGGAGTATAGGCTGAGGGCGAGTTTAGGGCAAAATAATATGCTATAACAAGTATACGAAGAATGTCCCCTGAGTGGGAGTGTCAAATATGTTGCAGATGACCGCTGTCCACCTAAAAAGCTAAATTCCCTCTTTTGAATATTCGCCTATACAGTCGGAATTCGAGGAAGACTGTGGGAACGGCCAAGGCGGGAGAGGATGCGGCTCATTCTCCGCGCGACACCGGTCTCAGGGTCAAATTTGGTCATGGCAGGAATCAGCTCCCCATCATAGGCCGAGACGGCACTTCTGCTTTGACCGCGCATGCCGGGTTGTCTTCACCTGGATGGTAATTTGCAACCTTTGGGTCCCAAATGGGACACTGCATTGTAGTGCGTGTATTTCCGGTGTTTCCGACCTTCAGAACTGTAGCTTTTTGAACCCC
>JFBX01000628.1:316910-331865 GCA_001563135.1 Colletotrichum simmondsii | reverse complement strand
GGGGAGGGGCTCCATTGGGCGTGTCGGCCATAGCTCCCGTGTCTGCGCCGCCTTTAATGTATTTACAATAATACTGAATTTCCTCCGCGGGACACTTAATGTTCACTCTGTCATGGATACCTCTACTCCTGTACTGTTGAAGGCTGAAAGAACGAGATCTTAAGACACTAGTGCTTCAGCTCGTCTTTACGAACCACTACAAATTGTATCTCGGTAAAGTTTGTGACTGGCCAGCTTTCCAATTCTCGAAAGCATCAACACTTTCCTCCAAGGCATCAAATCCAAGAATAAGTCCGAGGTAGTTCGTGTCAGCAAGAGTGAAACCATCAGGTGAAGCTCCTCTAGGTTGAGACCTTAGCCAAGCATCCCTAGACTCCTGAATGGGGCCGTCTGGCAAATGATATGCACGCTGATTTGACCTTGCTCCCTGAACGTTGATGGTGGTCCTAGCCTTTCGTAAGTTCTCGTAGATCTCCAACATGCCCTCTACAGTATCTCTGGCCCCATCATGATAAAGACCTGAGCTCATCAACTGCCCAAGCAGCTTCCCCAGAACAGCGCCATCTTCTACCGCCATAGCTGCGCCCTGTGCTTGATATGGCAGTGTTGGGTGGCATGCATCGCCAAGCAAGGCTACGGGGCCCTGTTGAAATCAGTGACCACTTGCAGATACTCGGTCCGTAGGATAATTACCTTCCTCCACGATCGCAATTCTTCGTGGTGACACAGCTTCCATTTAAGAACGGACGGAACACACGACAGCATTTTCGTCAGCCTACGTCGATCGGGTCAGTAACAATACTCCAGTGTAAGAGAGTTTTGATCGGACCTTTCATCCCAGCCGACAAACAAAGCTCGCATCTCCTCCACATCCCCAGGCGCCTGTCTCATATCTTTGGGTATGTCATCTGGGCACAAAATGACAAGGTTGAATACTTGTCCACCGCCGATAGGATAAAGAACACAATGCTTGTTCGGGCCCATCCAGCATTTGACTGTCTTGTGCTCGATCAAGTCGTCTATCCGAGGGTCTTTCAAATCCTTCATCTGCTTCAAAGTCAAGGTGGCTCGATATGCCAGGTCTCCCGTCTCAGATGGAGGAGAGGGTCGGCCAAGAATCTGATCCCTCGACCTTGACCAGAGACCTCCGTGGTATTAGTAAGGGAATATTTCACCAGTCTCGGATAAATATCAAGAAATAGAAACTTGAAGTGTGGGGACAACTGACCGTCAGCACCAACGACGACATCACCCCTTACGATTTCGCCAGTCATCAGGCGCACACTTGAGTCTTCGAAATCAATCGCCACTGCCTCCGCGCCAAGTCGTAACTCTACGCCAGCCTCCTTGGCCGCGCTCCATAATACGCCGTGGTAGTGTGGTCGAGCAATAACCCTAAGAGAGGCTCAGACTCAGCTTCATCAGCAACGCACCTCATGTCGAGCGCTAAGGTTGAAGGCAATAACTGACATCCAAACATCGCCGTAGGATTTCTTCATCTTCTCGCCGCCTTCCATCTGATACAAAACCTCGCCATCTTTGTATCGAAGGTAGTCAATTGTATCGACCAAAGTAGCCTTGTCTAGCAGTTGAGGAACGAGGCCGAGCTTGCGAAGGATCCGGGTAGCGTTAGGAGGTATCTGTATCCCTGCGCCGACCTATTGAACCCACTTTGTCAGCGGTCCCCACAAAGCCTCAGCTTCAAGATGCATCGGAATAGCACTTACAGGCTGTAAAGCAGCAGCTTGTTCGAGAACTACAACTTCGAGGCCCTCCCGACGACAGGATATGGCGCAAATCAGACCACCGATTCCGGCACCAATAATGACCACCTTCATTTCGATTCCAGCAAGCCTACGTGTATGTTAGGTATGGGTTTTCATTCAAGAGGTGCGACTGAAATGCGTGAATAGAAGGAGCTGTGCTGCAATCCCGAGCACGCATATATAGGACGGTTCCAGCAGAACCAATTCCTCGTCACAGTGACGCGTAGAGCTGATGGAAACGACTTGCCAAAAGGGGGAATGCTGGCCGATGTCAAAATGAGCTCGGAACGATGGGTTTGCCGCCATTGACCGAGCTTTGCCGATGCGATAGCTAACCGTAACATGACTGACCCCATGACCATCACCCGCATTCTTCAAAGCTTCATCCTTGCAGATTTCGAGGAAAGGCGTTGAATTATCCTGCAAATCTGCCAAGAACCCTGTCTGACTACGAACTTTCTCTGGAGGTTTGTAAGAAAAAGGTCTCCCACATCGCACACCCATGTTTCACATAATGGCAGTAACTACTACCTCGTTGTCAGTGTAGAGGGAAGGCTCAAAATATTCGCTGAGAATCCCATGCGAAAGCTTCAGTTGGCGGTATTTTGAATACTTTGGTGAGCTCTTATTCTACGTTCTACAGCCAGCGACCGGAAGACTAGAGCATTTGTTCGCCCGATCAAAGACAGCTCTTACGAATGATGGTGCATAGGCTGGGAAAACTTGTCGCCAGTTTCATGGAAATAAGTTTCACGCTAGGCAGAATCTTTGAACACGCCCCAGCAGACTCTTGGATTTGCCATCGAATAAAACTACATATGACTGCATGTGGCGTCTCGCATCGCTGCATAAGCTTAGTCGAACCCTCGTACCATAAGCACGCTTACTGCATGCCCACATGCACTGCCTTAGTTGAGACTTCAAGTCGCTGATGGCATTACCAGTTTCCCTGCATCCTCAATTCTGCCAGTCACAAAACCGAGAGGAACGTTTGGACCCCAAACATGGAGTGAATCTGGTGCTTCTGGGGACCGTGTAGCTTCAGTGTCCTCGTTGACCAGGTCTCCATCGCAATAATGTTCAAGAATGTTCCCCGAGGTATCAAACCTATGGTGGATATCAAGTTATTCCACTGTTCGGCACGTGTTCTTTGGAGGCTTGGGGAACGCGCTCATGCTTACCAGTAGTCAAATAATTGGCTGCCTAAGACATGCCGTCCAATTCCCCAGCAATTGGTGTAACCCTTCTTCAAAAGCCACTCGTGGCCGAGAGCTTGAGTATCCATATCATTAACCTCGAAGCTAGCGTGATGAACAAAAGGCGTCTGACTAAACGGATGGGCGCCGAGGAAAAAGCTCTGTGTCCGTGATCAATAGATGCACCAAAGATTACACGGCTTTGCCACTTACATGGTGGTCAGTGAAAGTACTGCCTCTATCAATGTGCATGAAGCAAGTCGTGTCTTTGTTTGTCTGAGGGTCGAAAACCGCGTCAGTAGGTACTAGGTTCATAAGGCCAGTGTACCATTTCAACGTTTTCTCGTACGTGTCCTTGGGGACCATGAATCCATAATGCCCCAGTTTGTGAATTGGACTAGGCCCGTAGTTGAAGCGTTTGAAACGACCTTTTCTTGGTTTTTCGTCAACCAGATTGGTGGGGGGACTCTCGTTGTCAGCAATCCGGCTTTTGTCCACATTGTCAACATCGCTTCTCGGGGCTTGGCCGTGAATGAATCCAACATAGTACCCATTTGGGTCGACGATGTCTACTCTTTTACCACCTCCAGGACCTATCTCGCCCTGAATGCCTGTAGCGTCAGGGTGATTCGCAGCGACCTCAAGGTCGCTCTCGTTCTCCACGACCCAGGTTGCGCCAATAAATGCGCGGCGTGAGCCGGGAGATCTTTCAACTGCATAGACGTACGGGTCAGGACCGAAACCGGCAAAGTAGACACGTCCGGCCTGCCGGGCCACCTCTTGAAGGCCAAAGTCTCCAAGGAATTGGGCTGCCTTTTCGACGTCGACGTGCTGATACAGCACTGAGGCCAGACGAATGACCCTAATCTTCTGTGGTGATGAAGCCATGGGTGCGATGTGCGACTAGTGATAAGCTGGAAGTGTTTACGGACAGTGAATCAGATTACGTGCAGGCTCATGAATACGCAAAACGGCTGCTCGTATATGTAGCGCAATGCACTAGATTTCCCAACGGGATTCCGCGCACTTATTGACCGATGATGCTCCGCGGCCTTGAACGGCTTTACCGCGAACGCCGCCTGGCTATTTGACCTGCATCTGCCGGAAGACGCGGGCTCCTGCTGCCAAGAGACTAACTTTATTTGACGGCTCTTCCTTCCGCTATCTACCGATTCCGGAATGAGAGATCCTCGCCCGACTCTTTACTTGGTTGCTCTTTCGATTCATTGCTACAGGTTGGGGAGTCTTCTTCCATATGCTCACCAAATTGCTCTTGTCGACTCACTTTTGACCATGTCTTTCACTCGACTTGTTCGTTTTGAGGAAGATGGGAAAACTCACTATGGTGATATGATCGACTCTAGTGATGGCAAGGGCTTTGATGTCTTGGAGCTGGATGGTAGCCCATGGCTAGGTCTAAAACCAACTGGTCGCAAGGTCAAAACTACGAAGGTACTTCGTGCAGCTTGCCCAATTCGGCATTTGCTCACAATGAAGACGCAGCTTTTATGCCCCATTGAGGCCTGTCCCATCATTATCTGTGTAGGGCTCAACTACAAGCAACATGCAGAAGAAGCAAAGGTATGCATAATGTCCAAGTCCCGCCCTTGACCCTCACACAGTGAATTGTTCCCGAACTGAGAAAGACTTACTTACGTATCGATGCAACGTCTAGTTGAAGGTGTCAACCTTTCCCGTTATTTTCACGAAGCCTAGCGATGCTTTGGCGGGGCCTTTGGACGATATCAAAGTACATCCAGACGCTCAGATTCAACTGGACTACGAAGGAGAGCTCGTGGTCATCATCGGCCGCGATGCCAAAGACGTCAAGGAAGACCAGGCTCTGGATTACATATTGGGATACACAGCTGGGAACGACGTGTCTGCAAGGAACTTTCAACTGCCAGATGCCTCTGGTGGACAATTTTGTTATGCGAAATCATTTGACGGTTTTGCACCTGTGGGCCCCGCAATCTGGTCAACCGAGTCGGTGCCAGATCCCCAAAAGCTTCATCTCACGACAATTGTCAATGGGGAGGTGGTCCAAGAGACGGATACAAGTGACATGATTTGGTCGGTAGCCCAGATCATTGCCCACCTCTCTCGAGGCACGACTTTGCGGAGGGGAACAGTGATCATGACAGGCACTCCCTCTGGCGTCGGTTACTTTCGAGACGCCTTCCTCAAGAACGGTGACCTGGTAGAAGTAGGGATCTCTGGACTTGGGAGAGTCGCGAATCGGATCGTGTTTTGACGCGCAAAAAGAACGGGACACGAAAGAGATGTCTGAAACGTCGCAGGGTCTAGTACTATTTGGCGTTATTTCTAGGACTACCTAAGATTAACGGACAAAAGTCGATAAGAGCATTCAAGTACCTACGGGCCACCCAGGAAATCTGACCAAGTGGGAAGACTAGGCAGTTTGAAGGTAAGGTAGCCATAGTGCATACGCTGAGCTCAGAGGTTCGACTCGAAGCAGTTGAACCCAGCACTATCACCGCAAAGATATTCCATCTGCACAGGGGAGCACCAGCTATAGAACCCCTCAGACGTATTTGCTAGAAGCTGTGGTATCTCGCCCAGGTTTTCATTCAAACCCAATTCTATGTCAAAGAATTCCCCCGGAGACTGGCAAGCATCGTGTGGCTCAGACGCTGCGTCATAGACAGATCCAACACCAGACTGTCGCATCCCCGACGGTTGGTTTGTGGCTCTGAGTGGCTCATTCTGCAGATTCAAGTGGGAAAAGTAAATCTTGCAGTATTTTCTCAACGAGGATTGTTTCTCGAGGTTTCTCTTATATTCTACTGACTTGGAAGTCATCAGGCCTGCGAGAATCGGCATCATTAGACTGAATGAATGGTCTCGGTATAGAAATAGATGTACTTACCCAGCAGTACAGAACCCAGCTTCCAGAAAGTAGCAAAGTGGGAAAGAATTAGGGTTGAAAGCTCTTGGTTGCACGATGAACTTAATGACCGCGACGAAGACGTTGATGGGTAGGTGCGGGTAGAAAGAAGTGTTCCGGCGAAGAATGGGTGACTGAGGGCGATGTATTCGGGGTGCCAACGGTTGAGGATTCTCGAATAGTCATCTCCGAATGTCGCAACACCCGACGCCGGTGTTACTGTCAGAACATGTAAACATGCTTGAGTGTTTGCCAACATCAGATGCATGCCAATAACCCAATTGGCGTTCGCAAAAGTCCTGGCAGTGAAGACAGGTGGGTTAGTTTCTAGTCCATATCTCTGAGAAACTGCAAGAGAGAAGTAAGTTATTGAGCTAGCGAGATCGCTATATTCTCGCTGAGACTTCTGCTGGCCTGAAGCTGCCTCGTACGCCAATGCCATCAGATAGTTAGCCACGAGGAACCACGCTCGCTCGTCCTTATTCGGGGATTCGAGCAAGACTCTCCAAATCTGTGTTGGGTTAAGAGGAATAACCGGTGACTCGCATGGGCTGTTGGAAAACCACGCCGCATCGCTAACCGGGAGACGCACAATGATCCTTTGGCTGTTGAGTCCTCGCGGCCTCATTGAGAGGATTGAAGCGAACGTATCGATCTCCCATACAAGCCAAAATGCTCTCCTACGCTCCTCTTCTGCCGACCACTTTGTGGACGCCGTTCCAGTGGCGCTGTCTTCTTCATCCATACAGCAAAGGTCCAGGTCGTAAGCTAAGCGAACACATACCCCAGTGAGTATCCATGCTTGATGACTTGGGCCGGTCGTGTAGAGATAAAAGGCCAACAACACACACCCCTGTAAATATTCCAACGTTGTTTCGCTATCGGACGATCGTAGTTTGCCATAATATTGGATAGCCTGTTCGGCGAAACTCTCCCCACGATTCGGTGACGGCAATCCCTTGAAGTACTTATCATTTGAGTGTCGCGCGGCAAGAGCAAAAATGCCGTGTAGCAGCAGCCCCTCTTCCAGCGAGACCTCAAGTAGCTTATCTTGTTGGAAAATGCCGTCGACCATGTACTTGGTGAAGAAGTTTGGCCGATGAAGCAATGGCAACCATGCTTGAATCTTGTCGAAGTAAAGGTTGACGAGCTCCGTCGCCACGTTTTCAGGTATCTGGGTCCGGTTTAAAGTCTCTTCTGTGTTTCTTTCAGTATTTACGGCTTCGATTTCAACTCTTGAACGAGCTCTGGGTCGAAGGCAATGGCTTGTTGAGTTGGTGGGAGTACAGCCAAAAGCCATTATGACGTCCTGCTCCGCATCATCTCGACAAGTCTCGACTGATCCGGAGTGACTAGGGCTCGTAGCAATTGACTGAGCGGTGCCTGGATCTCTTCCTAGAGATTCGCCTGTGGAGTTTTGGCTTTTCGGGGTCTCGTCGAGTCTAGATTCAAGAAGGCTGACAAGGTGTTCTGGCAGGGGCTAAGTATGGATCATGTTTGACACGTTTGGGATGAGACTGGGGCTCACCAAGCCTTTGAGGGTCTATCACATTTGGTTCCTTCTGCTTTGAAGGACGTTTCCTAAACTCGGGGGCTTTCCTCTTTGTCGGGAATGTGCAAGACCCTCCTGTTCTCCGACAAAGGCCGCATATGGGTTGTCGCATGTCACCTACAGCTTTAAGGTGAGTGACGTGGGTAGAAACGCAGGGAAAATCAGAAGCCCTTTCATACACCTTGTCTTCTTGCTACGTTGGAAGAAGTCAGTATGATTATGCCGGGAAGAGTAGGAGAAACAGTGATGTGATTTTGACTCGTACTCTGTAGGCGGCGACTTACCGTCGGCACTCGATACAAGCGCGAAATCCCCTCTCTGGGGGAACAGCTGCAATGATATGGCTCTCTTTTGAGACCCGGACATCTTTTGTCGGTCCCGAGCCAGCGATACTTGCTTCGACCTCCATCTGGATCAAGCCTGTGCAACGATGCTGGAGGAGACGTGCGTGACTCTGGGGTTGCAAGTCGTATGCAGTCAGGACGAGAATAACCCCGCGAAATGTCAGAGTTTGGGCGATATGGAGTGGATGTAATCGGCGCTTAGATGACGACGATGAACATGTCGATGTATGAATGAAGCAAGTTCAAGCAGCTTGGAGATGTGCCCCGCTGGCTACCCCAGATTCCAGGTGAGGGGCCATCCGGGGTTTACGGGATGTGATGCAGGGGCTGCTTGGGCACAGGCCGCTTCAACGGGAGCTAGATCGGCAACGCATTCCTCATGGGGTAATCAAAATCGACCCTTTTTTACATGTAGTACTCCGTATCTACCTTGGACCTATTGCACATTCAAACAAGTTATTCGATTTTAGCCATCTGTGATGCTCCGGCCTTCTCCCGTATTCCTCTCAGCATCTGCAAGCCTGCATGACACGCATTAATATGATAACATATTGATAGCATGCAGCTGCTGACTGGAACTGCCATTATACGGGAATATGTCGAGATGATTGCTGAACACCTCTGAGCTTTAAAGTTTCTAAGATGGCCACGCTAGGTGCTACGTACTTAGAACTCACCACCTGTGTGGGGACGGTCAACCACGGCGTTCCGAATTGCCGTCCTTGGGGGACACATTGACTAGGCACGTGCGGCTAAATGAAGGACCTTGGGCAAGAGTTCGGTCGGATGAAGATCACCGCGGTGGACGCCGGCACAGTGAGAGCGTTCGACAGTGTTCTCGCCCGATCGAGGTGCAATGTACAAAAGGCCCACTGTCATCTGAAGGAAACATTGTCGTCATCCTGAGATATGTGACTTTCAACTAAGGATTTGCTAGTTGGAATCGAATTATTTGATCGCATTAGCCATGGACTCGACCATTGTACGTCGAATTTTGTTGCTCAACTGCCTGGTTCGACGCCTTTCTGACTGATAATTCAGCAGGTAATTGAGCACCACGTACCAGTCTTGATCGTTGGTGCTGGTCCCGCTGGGTTGCTTCTGGCACTGCAGTTGGCGAAGAATGGTGTTCAAAGCTTGATAGCTGAACGAAACCTAGACTCAACCAAATGGCCAAAAATGGATATCACTAATTGTAGAAGCATGGAGCTACTAAGGAGACTCGGGATTTCCGATGACTTGCGGACTCAGGGCGTCCCACAGCACTACTCTTTCAACGTCCTCTTCAGTACGGGCCTCTCAGAGCGTGGAGAGCTCATTAGCAAATGGGTATGCTTATTCTTCCCCGGATACACCTGCTAGGTCAATCTCTCTATGTTTCTCACGAGAGATTAGGATCTCCCTTCGCCAGATGAATGGCGCCAGCGTATCCATGCTTGCAATGATGGCTCCATGCCAAGGGAGCCATACCAGCGCTGTAGTCAGGCCATTTTTGAAGCCTGGCTAAAGCGTCGCATAGAGTCCGAAGAGCTAGTTGAAGATCACTTCGGCCTCAAATTCGAGAGTTGTACGGAAACCTCCGACGGGGTGAAATCGGGACTCGTCAACGTCGTCACTGGAGAGCGGCACATGGTCACCAGTCAGTATCTGGTCGGCTGTGATGGCGCTGGCAGTAGCGTCCGTCGACAACTTGACATCAAGATGATCGGTGGTCCTGTGTGAGTTAGCATGGTTTTCCGTTGACGACTAGCAACTGCGAGTCTCTAATGCGATATTCTCCAGACCTTCTGCGATGTATCTCATTCATTTTAAGTCGCGAGATCTCACGGCATTGCACAAGCAAGGGCAATTCTGGCACATATTCTTCACCAGCGGCAGCGTCATCATATCTCAAGACGAAATTGATACATGGACGATCCATCTTCCCATATCCCTCGACACTGATTGGAAGTCTCTTGATCCAACAGAGTCTATATACCGAGGGCTGGGAGGGTCTTTTGCTCCTTATCCTGTCAAGGTGGACGAAATCCTCGTTTGCAGCTCGTGGCGCCCAAACATCGCTATTGCCGAACATTTTGCTTCTGAAAGTTTCAGAGTGTTTCTAGCCGGCGACGCAGCTCACCAAAACATTCCCACTGGTGGATACGGCATGAACACGGCTGTCGGCGACGTTTTTGACTTAGGATGGAAACTATCTGCTGTTCTCAATGGCTGGGGAGGGCAAGAACTGCTCCGCTCCTACGAGGTCGAAAGGAAACCGGTTGCAATTCGCAACATCGAACGGTCTGGTCAACATTTCCAGGTTCATCAGACGTACGTCAAGTGGGTGGCCGACGGAAGCCCAGATGTCCTTTCGAATAGGGAGGAGCGTAGACTTCTGTTGAACCGCATAAAGGCACATACCGAGGCCCATCAAGGTGAAAACAAGGACCACGGAATCGAAATGGGATATCGATACAACGCATCGCCTGTCATCCTCCAGAACGAAGCTGGAGAAGATGAACAGGAGCCTTCATGGAATCCGCGAACATTTGTGCCATCCTCATGGCCAGGTGGGCGTGCTCCTCATGTCTACCTTCGGGATGGCAAAACTAGTATTTTCGACCTGTTTGGGGTAGGATTTTCAATCATTGACTTCACACAAGCTGGAAACTGGAGTCAAGAGTTTGAAGCAGCAGCTGGAATGCTCAATATCCCGCTGAAGAAGGTTCATTTACCCGGAGAGATTCAGGCTAGGGAGGTGTGGGGTAGAGACGCGGTTCTCATTCGTCCTGATGATCACATAGCTTGGAGGTCACCACTTGATGGAAAGAGACCGGATATTAGAGCAGTCATAGAGATTGCGTCAGGGATACAACGGCAGGCACAGGCGAAAGAAGACTGCGAATCTTCTCATGCATTTGAGGGCATCAAGCAGCACGGATTTACATCAACCTTGGGCAACGTCGCAGACAACAGAACTGACCTCTTGGCCCCATTTCAGCACTGAAATATTGCTAGACTCCCAGAATACCGTAGCAAACCACTCTATTCTTAGGTCTATGTCTCAATTGCCATGAGGAATCATGAGCTTTGTGGAAACAGCAAGCGCTCCTCTACGTTTCTGTTCGTCAAAGAAATGCCATCCCAGTACCACAATGATTTTCTCCTTCCTTTCTTCTTTCATCGCTCTCGTATTCTTCCCTAAAGTCATCCAAGCAACGCCAACTCCCTTGTGTAAAAGATGTTGTCATGCCCGTAAACAAAGCAATGCGTCTCGCTATACCCACCAAATAACGTCGGAAGAACGCAGAACTGTGAAATGCAATCTGCTCCCAATGTTGTGTAAAAGTTTGCCATGAATGACACCATCTACTGTCTGCCAAACTGTTAGTACCAATTTGCTAGAGATATTCTTCCAAGGACTCACTTGCGACCCGACGATCTAAACGATACAGTGACCTCAGAGCCATCCCTCAAGTGAGTGACTTCACGCGTGAGATCGTCAACCTGCTTCATTGTGGTATCCAACTTCTGCACAGTCTCCATAATGGTTTGCTGATGGAGATCAAGTCGGTGGCAAGAATTGGACAGATTGGTGCCCATGGGCGTGCTCTCCTGGAGGTTCTTGTAGTGTGCCTCCATCGCGCGGAATTCCTGGGTCTCGGAAAGCAGGTAGTCGAGCTTAAGATGGATATCGGACAGGGATTTGTCAATCCCACTGCGCCATTTGCGAAACTCTTCGACTTCGGGGTTGGCGGTAGGAGATGCCGGGGCCTTTGATGTGTTCTCTGCCAATCGGACATCAGGCCACTGGACATTGCTCGTCTGTACCTAGAGCGACACAAAAGTAAGTATCACGCCGCTCGAACAACAGGGCTCATTAAATACCAGAGGAAAGACAGATCGAGCTCCTGGGAATTGTCCCGGCATCTTTAGCCAGTCTCCCATCGCGGCCTCCCGCTGTCGCTTGTTGTTGGGGACTTGGCGGTCCATCTCCCTTGATGCGGTCGCAAACGACCTCGGACCTGCCGGTAAATGCTTCGCGTCGCGTATGATACTTCTTAGTTACAGGATTCGTGCAGAGTCAACCAGTCTCGCTGATCGTGCAATTGGTAATGATGAGTTGGCAGAGGCTTTTTGCTATTCCGCGGGAGAGGCTCAGTATGGTTTTGGTGGGAAGAATGGTGAGAACGAGAGAACGGTGAGAATGGGAGGAATGAATAGAATCGAGTTGAGGAAAGGAAAGATTGCTTCTTGGAGAAACCGGGTGTGATTGCTTTGATTATCAGGGCCGGCTTCACCTCCCACCTAGCAACACAGAGATAGATTTTACACGTCTGGCAGGTGCGGCGCCAGCACCACGGAATATCTATATGATGCGCGTCTGAAGGATTGCTGAGTCCTACTCTCCCACTGATTCCACCTTCATTGTGTATCTCGTGATCGCACTCAACCTGCGCAAAGGTGAAGTCAATGGTGGAGTGAAGCCTCACCAAGGCCCCACAATTACCCCTTTGGACAAAGACAGCGAAGTGAAGTTCAGACGAATAAACGGCAAATTCCTGCTGCCTACGGAGACAGACGGGCCGTAAACGTAAACATAATGTTCCGTTTAGCCGCTGGGCGTTCACCTTACTTTGGATCTCTCCATTAAGTTTGATTCGAGACCTCGTACTTGACCGCAACAGGGTCCGATGTCTGTGTCACGGCCCGCCATCACAGTTTGACCCATTGTTGCAACAACTGGAAGAAGAAAGAGTCTCGATTCACAAACAAGCCGGAGATATCCCGCCCCAACTAGTCTAAAACCTTTGAGAAGTAGAAAACTCGTCTTGGTAGCGGAAATGAAGGCCACTGATGACGTCTATTGAAACAATCACAAGAAGATTGTTCGTAACGGCATCGGCCGGAACCACAGACACGCCCGCTACAACATATAATCGAGGTGTATATATCCCCTGCGGCCAAGTCTACCCCATGAAGTGGTGGATGAATGTTGCCGTATCCAACGAAAAGGAACTAAGCGAGCCATCCTCGAGTCAAGCTGAACTCTCATAACCAGGCTGGGCTTGTCTGTCGCTTGTCAGGTCATCCGAATTGGGATGTCTGCTCATGCACAGACAAACTTGACTTTACCAGCAAAAGCTTATCAGACTAACGGTCAATGCCGTTGAAATCTCTCCACTTTCCGATTCATCAGAAGCTTGAACTCTCGAGAAGCCCAACTTGGGACCTGATTGGGGCTCTAGAAAACTAGCTAGCCAGGTTGTTTTTCGGGAGGCCACCGCCGAGAATCTAAATCGTGATAGCCTTAATAAATAATCTTAAAATTCAAAATATTTAGTTGAATCTTCTTTTGAGCTTGATTCTAATCTTTAGACTGCGACCCTGAAAGAAAATTATTTGTTCTTCTTTCGAATGCCTTAAGCCAGGGGCTTAATGTTACATTCCGTTTATCCGCTTGCATGCACTGGCGTACTCATCGCAAAATGACTGGGACATCGCCATCCCATAAACTTCCGCGTGCCCTACGATGATCCCTGTGAAGATGAATCAGTTTGTGAGCACTATCAGTAGGGCTGCCAGGTCAGGAGCCGGAGAGGTGGATACGACACCCTTCTTGAGGTGCCTTTGGTCTCAACAAATGTATGTTCAACTCGGTCTACGAGGACCACCAGTCCACCACCGACACCATCTGTTGACCCGCTGTGGCTTTCCATCGCCGCCAAGGCTGTCTACCCGCCTTGGCCATGCTCTTGGCGCGTGCTATGAGCTGCAGATATCTCACGAACACTACCGCAGATGAGCCTCACCACACCAAGCATTGCGAATGGGGGCTTGTCGTTACTTGGCAGCGCTTGGCGCTTGGTTCTTGGCTTTCCATAAATAATCCTCCAAGCGCAGGTTCGCAGCAGATTTGCAAACGCCTGCACACAGCCACTCTAAGTTGTTCGTGCCACTGTGCTCCATGACTAATCTGTCTCGTGTAACTTGCCTCTTGGTCTCCGAACATCTCGTTACGCTCTGGGTACGACTTCATGGCCTCTGGTATCATTTTGCCTTTGTTGATCACCCGGAGCCGAGATGAGAGAGTTGCCCCTGTGTTTAGACTGGCTTAGTCTTTCGGCACCGGCTAGCCATTTCCCTGACCTTGAGTTGGGCTGCCTACCTGCCATCTTGGAGGCTCGCGGATCCAGCCGACAGCGATTGCGAAGGCATGAATGGAAAAGATCAGACACAACTGCTGCTCCCCTCCTTCACTCCCAGGCTGAAAGTTGGCCCAACGCCCGTTTGTTGCCTTGAATCGGGGAGGGAAAGTGTGGTTCAAAGCACAAACCCGAGTTCGTGCCGTGCGTAGCCCGCGCGAGCGCCGGTTGGTGTTGGCCGACCTGGACTAGGCGCAGCAGGGATCCGTGTGGAGGAGAAGCTAGTAAAAAAATGTCCAAACACCAAAACAAAATCCCACTTGTAGCCGCAAAGCTTTGACTTGCCGGAGAGTGACATGTTCACAGCTGGAAACGAACTAGGTTGCCCTTGGTTAGGGCGGCTGGGCCTTCTCAGGTGGGAATGGTGGTGAGTTTGCTGATATGGCAGAGAGGGACTTATTTTCTGCTCTACAAGAGCGAGGAAGGCATCGCAGTAAAGCCAAGGTTGTGGTATCTTCGGATAAGGAGGGCGGGAATTTGAGATGACGCGCAGCTTTGGGGCTGCCCAACATTTGGCTCTCCCCCATTGCTTGTCTCGGCGATGAGAGTCAAAATTGCGCCAGTTTGTAACTCCCATGAAGCTCCCATAATGAAGATCAATCATTAATCGAAGTGAATTCGAGTCCAGCGGATCCGATGATGTAGTCAAATACCGTCGTATTACATGCACCTTAATGACTCTTTGTGAGAGAGTCTCGGGAGCGAGGCGACGGCCGAAAGGTTAAACGGCGTAGTGCCGGTAACGGGTCCGCGGGTGTACGCCAGCGGTGCAATGGTCAGTACACAGCTAAACTGCGACCAGATGGAGCTGATATTACCGCTCAACCGGGAAGCTGGAAGTTGCAACCTAGGCCAGTGTGGTCGTAGTCCTCGGGGACCTCCTTGCAGATGGTGCCTTCCGGCCCTGCTGCGTCTGTCCTGGCGTGACTTCGCGGACCAGATCCAGAGAAAAAGCAGTGAAAGTTGGTAGAGAGAGTGTTTGTGTGTTCCAAAGGCAAGTT
>JFBX01000628.1:259768-316900 GCA_001563135.1 Colletotrichum simmondsii | reverse complement strand
GGGGGGGGGCTCAAGGTTTGTTTCACCCCCGGACAGAGTTCGCCGCTCGCGGCCAATCCCCGCCGACGGCCATCCCCCATCAATGACTGTCCTAAACTTCTGGACGACAGCTTATCAACCGGACTCAAGGCAATGCGTGTCTCAGGAAGGCCGCTGTAAGTTCGGCCTACTCAATGGTGAAAGGCAAGAACAGCCCGTCTTGAATGTACGCGGGGACGTACGTCGTCTGAATTGTTGTGCCCCGTGCATGCCGAGAGCGACATCGAGATCAGTGTCTTGAAGCCTTCCAGCTCAGCACTCGCCAGCAATTTGCAGCTTGGCACCCCCTTGTATTCGAGGCGTACGGAGGACAGAAGCTTTGAATGTCTCCCCGTATGTCGTCTCTTCCCTCCAATACGCACGCACTGAAACGACGTGGGCTAACCATCAATGCTCAGACCGCCAGAGGGGTTGGGCTCTGCAAGGCACGGTCGAAGCTAGAAGATGGTGAGGGATCATGACGTTCCGGGAGAAGGAAAACGAGGCGTAAATAAGAGTCATCGTGCTCCCGTACTTTTGGTCTGTTGTTCGTCCCGAGCGTGACTCTCTACTTCAAGGGCGTGCCAAGCAACCATGGGATAAGGGACCCTGATCACGATCACCACACTCAATAACTCAACATGAACACCTTCAACCCTCGTCGGGTCTCCTACCTCAGGCCGCCTACCACGGTCATTGAGGTGCGCGAGTCTTGGGCGTCGCCATACCCTTCGCTCAGCTCCATCGGATATCCCCCTTCAGAAAGATCAGCCGACGAGAGGTTCGCATCTGCTGTTTGGAAACGCACATTTAATCATGTCGACTACGCAGCTTACAAGGCAGCCTGTGACGCTGAGAGAGAGGCGAAACCAGAACGGGATCCCGATGTCTTCTCAACGACATCGAGTGGAACGCGGAAAGGTTTCTCAAGACTGGGGGCAATGCTCACCATCTACCCCTATCGCGATATGGGATGGCTTGTTACTATGGTCTTCATCGGAGCCGGGATTTGCCTCTCTTTGAACGGCATTTTCAGCCTCATTCATCTTCTCGACCCCAAGCTTGACTTTCCTGGACGCGACACAGGAGTACAGGTCACTGTTACCCTAGGCAGCGCTCTGCTCGCTCTCAGTGCCTTCATGGGCCTCCTTGCTGCATTCAACGTCGATAGAGGCACTCTGGACCCGAAGAAAGATGCCCCCGATGCTTACAAGCCAGCGCTTCTGGGCAGCGAAGAATGGGTCTGGTGGCCCAGCTGGTACGAATTCCGCAACATCTTCTGGCCAAGCTCAGCCTTCCGCGCCGGTATTCTCCAACTACTCGCCGGCTCCTTCTTCACCATCGCCGCGATCGCCATCCTACCTGGCGTACTCGACCTCACACACCCCGACGCCTCCATCATCTTCGTATCTGCACCTCAACTTATTGGCGGCAGCCTTTTCGTGCTTGCCGGCCTACTCATGATATTCTTGTCCCAGGACAAGTGGTACGTCCCAAAGCTGCTTGACGCTAGTTGGCAAAACGGTTTCTGGAATTTGGTTGGCGCAAGTGGATTTTTGGCTATCGGCGTTGTGACTTTGCTCGCAAAGACTGCGACTGTGGCAATTGCGTCACTGTTTCTTATGAGCGGACTCGGGTTCTTGATTGCCAGTCTGATCCAGTGGTACATCATTATGGAGTTCTACCCGGTCGATCCTTACGTGAAGGATCCGACACAGGTGGTAGAAATTCCTTCGCAATCAATCTATTAACGACACTTTTATGAATTAGGAACAGGGGTTAACGGGTTCAAGGTTGGGCTTTATACCAGACGTAAAACAGATTTTAGATACCGACTCAGATTATAATTGATGATTTAATGACTTAACAGAAAGGCCACCCTCTTACGCAGCGTGACACGGACGAGAAACATGTAGATGTGCAACTCGTGGTGGGGGTCCAATGACGCGGTGGATTTTCGAAACTTGGCCATCACTTTGATGTAACGGGTTCCAAGTGTGCATCGTCTTGAATTTGACACCGAATCCAGAGAAATGATTCACAATAGCCACATTTTCTTCAATTCACACCCAACTCCTCAGGTGTACAGGCTTCTCATAGAATGACTGCAGTAAGAGGAACGGACGATCAGTTGATAGCAGCGCATAATGGATCTCCTGGTTGTCCGCCACAAGTCATGAGATGGACATTCCAAGTCTGATCTTATGATCGACCGACGGCTAATCTTTCTACCTAAAACCCGGTCTTCGCCCCGGCCTACCTGCTTTTCAGGCCTTTAAAAAACTGTACCATGACCATTTTCCGCACTTCGCTATGCCTGTCCTCGAGCCAAATTGTCATGGGCTATGGAAAGTGCTTTCATTCGCTGCGGGATAATCATAACACCCACATTAGTCGCTTTACTTCTGAGCTCTACGAGCAGCAATGGTGTAGAAAAGGCTGCCGTCGTAGATTCCACGGATATCTTCCTTTGTCATTCTGCCGTCTGCTGGCCAAAGCATAAGGTACGTTGCAAACCCTGTTTGTTGGTTAGTATCGAGTATTCGATGTAAGCGTCCATGCAAAGTGCCAGGAGCGGACTCACACTCAAAAAATGCACCGCCCCAACCAATTGGATCAGCAACGAGCCTTTGGCCTTTCAGCATCGCGAAAACGTCCCAGATTGTCATGTAGTCTCTTCCCTCGGCGTACTTGGAAAAGATATCCTCAAACTTCTGTGGGTTGAATCGACCCTCGGTGTCGTACGTGTTAGTGTCACTACCGTGCTTGTCCTTGTGAACTCTGTCAAGGAAGATGCGGAAGAGAGGGTCTGGCAGATACCCGCTCACTGTCGGGTAAGAGAAGTTGCCATGGATGATGAAGACTGAAAGAACTGAGAGGATGACTCCGAATCCCAATGCGTAGAATCCCCAGAATGTATCATGGGGGTAGATCACTCCATCTTTGTCCTAATATTCTCATTCAGCCTTTTCTGTTCAGCCGCGAGGGAGGGGAATCATTACACTATCGAAGAACTCGCAATGCTGTTGCAGCACTGTCTGATGACGATGCCTTTGCGCCCAGCCATGCTCCGTCGTGCCGTTCGGCTTCTCGTAGGTCGCAGCAATATTGGCCCTAGGAGTACCTGCCAGTCATTAGTGTCCTGCCCTCACGATATGTCGTGATGTCTCAATCATACCTGTGTGCGACAGCTTCTGATCCTGCTCCGGTTGGAAGAAAGGTTTACGCTGCTGCGTTACCGGGACCTCCGGAATGGACCAAATCACCGGTTCTCCGAGCTTGTCAGCCTGTTTTTTAGCCGGCTTCTGCGGCCTTTGCGGCTTCTCCATCTTCGTGTAGTTATGATCCTCGAGAGTGGCCATGGTCACAATGCCTTTGGGTCAATTTTAGGAGAGTAGTATGAACCAGTCAGAACAATCAGATTAGAAAACGCCTGGTTTGCGGCGGCATATATCATGCTATCTTGAGCTACGCGAGCTAAGACAATTCCGAACATGCGCTGTTCATCGTGACGTCACTGAGCCCGTTCAAATACCTCAGACCATCGCGGTGTTCAGGCCATAATCGGTCTTAATTTTCATGTGCCACTTCTGCATGTGATAATTGGTATCGTTGCATTCCTCTTCATGCTGCTCGCTGCTGACGGATGTGGTCGATAGTAGCTCTAAGGAGCTGTGCTGCAGCTTCTGATAGGTCCTATTGAGTCGCATTCTTGCATGGGTGAAATATCTCGGGCCGGTCGCGACCATGACGGATTAGGTAGAACACTGAGACAGCACAGTCACACTTGAGTATCTTAATATTGCCATGGTGACAGGGTGTCACATCCTAGGGCCATAACAAAACATTCTGCCTCTTTCGAACGATGCGCAGATGATGTACTCAACCTTCCATTTACCGCGGACGGGACATCCACCCATGCTTTGATTGTAACTTCGTCAACTTCATACACGATATCGTGTAAGTCTTCAGTGACCAAACTAAATACGGGAAACAGAAATAAGGCCCCAGCAGCCCGGAAATTAAAGAGTCACAAAATACTTTTACTTAGAAGTGACATATACATAACAATGAAAGTGGCAACGATGGCAAATTGCGCAACGAGATTGAGCATACCAACCTCATGGTAAAATAGGAATCTGATGAGGTACCGTCTTTGGAGTATTAATGTCTTTTAATTCTTTGGGCAGAAACGAGACAAGGCAGTTTCCATTTACACAACATTTACGGAGCCTGGGCTTGGTAACAGCTGTTCAATTCTCATGACCGTCGTGCAAATTTGCTAAAGCCACTTCATACACTCTCATACACAGCCCCACGATTGTATTCCAGTAGCAAATCAGCAGGGGACATTCAGCCAACAGTTCCCAAGGTAAGCGGCATAATAATTTAGAGAAGCACAGTAAGCGTGTTGTACGTGATTGTAGTGCTATGTTTTGATTCTCCATTGTGCGGGAGCGCTACGAAATTCTGCTGGACTCCGTGATGAGTCCGAGGAAAGGTTCTTCTAAAGAAAACTCGACAATCGAGGGATAAGGGCTGAGAGGGTAGGGTGGTGGGCATGCAACCACTCGATTGACCAACGAAGGAGTTCTCATCCGGAGACTGGCTGCGTATAATCTCCGTCATTTCATGAGCAACACAGCGTCCCTCATTATAATAGTCATACTCCAAAAGATGAGCGAGAATCCAATGGATGAGCGATCTAAGCGGCATCCGCATTCGGTTGTGACGCGGCCACGAAATAGCATAATAGTAATTTTAGCAAACCCTTCGGCGACCGAAATTTCGCACGAGGGCAAACAGACTTGCGCGACTGAATGTCACAATCTTAGACATATCGCCTCTTTTCTCGAAGCAAAGGCCGTCGTGCTGTTCGTGCAAGTTTGTGCAACAACCAGAGCAGACCCCATGATGATCTTTGCGAGACGAACGGGTCGCGAGGAGGGTTGCCGGCCTTTATTTACGAAACTCGTCAGCATGAACAAAGATGCTTAGGCGCAGTGGTAGGAATTCAGGCCAAGACCGTGATCATGGGATGATCAGGTCATCGTCGCATCAGCTTTTTCCACAGTTGTCGCCCGTGTGGTCCCCGAAGACACCAGCAACCTGCCATACCTCTTTTGGGGTCCTGATCGTTGGCTTTCCGCGGCAGGCCGTGAACGCTTGGACAGTGCTCGGGCTCGAACCACTCAGCGGCAACGGCTTACCCGTCGTGAACAAAAGACGTCGGTTTGTCAGTGTAGTGAAACAAGACTCGCGCAGACATACGTCCCCGAGCTGAAAAGAAACAAACGGCGTCCTGCCGACGACCATTCTGTCTTGTCTGCCCACGCCGACTAAGTGAAGAAACACGTTCGTCTCTTGGCGGCATAGGATAAAGGTCACAGCTGCATCGACCAAGTGATCTCGTCCATCTACCGTCAGTGCGGCCCAATGACACTAGGTCGTTCGGCATGCACGACCGTTGAGCCTTAGTCTCACATTGAGTCGCCTGTTTTTCCGGGGCGCAATATCGGGACGTCCTGAGCGCGAGGTGACCTACGTCTCGAGGCTTCGCTGGTTGTCAAGTTCATCTCAACTCATTGCTTGTGAGCTTGCGAGGGTGTTTGAGACCAGGTGTTTCTAAGATGCTAACTGCGGAAGATTGCGATAGGAAAAAAACCATTGTTTTCCACAATAAGAATACGGGAATGGCTCAGGGCATGTCTAATTGACCACCTTAGGCGGTTGAAATTGAAAAGACACACCGTGGAAATGGCTTTGATCAGACTTTACCTGCGTTCGTAGCTTACTTGACGTAGGTTCACAATGTTCCTTCGTGATCTAGAAGATACAACGGCCTTCGACTCAACGTGGAAACAGATCTGCAAACGGCCGATAGCCATCAGATGAGGATCTTGCATCTCTCATGGACTAAGTTCATTTTACCAAAGATTGAATCACTTTGAATGCGCTCCACTGTGCCTCCCGCTTAGATCAGATCGCCCGATGAGAGGTTGATCAATTCACTTGCCAAGGAGGTCTTTCAACCTCGTGTGGCAGATTATATCTAGTGAGAGCATAGCAGTGACAACCAAATTCATCCGCCGGACCATTTTGATATCTTGGAATAAAAAAGAAAGCTTGCGCGGTGTCGTCGCTTGAAGGAGCAAAACGATATGATCAGTGGGAGGCTTGAACTCCCGGCCTTGGCATTACTCAACATTTCAGGTGAAATATTAGTACCACGCTCTAACCAACTGAGCTAACCGACCATTTGCTTGTTGATGACGAAATTGCAGAGTTTTCGTGTTATGGAGCTTAGTGGTGGAGTCGTGGGTGAGTCATTTTCAAGAGTTCTGTTATCGACGGGGGCTCGGTGTTTGACGCGAATTGCAATGACAGTGCGGGAACATCTCGCGTCAAATAACGTTTGCAATCGAATCTCGACCTGCAGATAGAGTATGCAGTGGAACAAGAAGTGACCTGCTGAGCTTGAGAAACGAGGCAGTTGTCTCTTACAACATCCATCAAGAACGCTTTACTGTGAGTGTTGAGGGTTGGTTTACTTACCACTTATCATCGGGCGAATAGCATCCGAGAAGGCGATCATTGTAATCTTTGACCCGCTGTTTTTCTTGTTTGGCCTACGCCAGCACAAAGCCTCTGTTCAGCAGGGTAGAAAAACACAAATTGAGTATACTTGTAATCTGGATACTGGAGAACGTCAACAAGCAAAGAGCATGGCAATACATACGCGTAAAACCAGACCGCCAGACCATCATGACGTCGCAAATGCCCCATGATGCCAGATTCTCCCTTCGGATCCGGACCCGAAACTCCGCGATGGTTCCCAGCTCCGGAGGGCGCGCCATGTGGCCCTTCCCCAGACCTTGCAGGGCTAGAGTCGCACCAGGAACCAGGCACAAGTCCCCCGCGCCTATCAAGGGGGAAAGCTTCTCACCCGTGTCACCCAACGGCAGCCCGAAAGAGGCAAAGCTGAGTGTCACGCAATGACCCTGACCGCCGGCCGAGGGAGAGGCGTCTGTCTCTGCTTTACTTCTCCCAGCGGGTGCCCTTTTCTACTCTCCGTTTCCTAAAACATCCATTCCATCCGGAAACCTTCCATCACGACCTCTACTCTCGAACACGCCTTGTTCAACACATGCCCCCAACTCTTACCAACGGCCTCGGAGAATCGAGCTCAAAGGCATAGAACGTTTGTGCCAGCCCTCTCTGCTTCTACCCCGGATTCTTGAAACCTGAACCCGGTCACATCAACCAACCCACGCCCGGATGTGCTCTCGCCCTGCCATGTGTTAAAGCATCGCTCGACATCGACAAGGCTGTGCACTTTTCCTCCGCTGAAGTGACGAACGACAATGGACAAAATCGATCCCGCCATCATGGACTCGGAGGCCCGGGAGCCAACGTGCATCAATGCTTCGCATCCCCGAGCTGCAGAAGATGAGAAGATCTCTCTCCATTTGAATGGCCAGCCCTGCAGCTTCTTGACCGACGAAACCATGCCCGATGAGACCCAATTTCTTCACGCTACCAAAGAATCCAAGGAAGCAGCCTACGCTAGCCAACAACACCCTACTACCAAACGGCCAACCAGACTTGCCGCCCTCTTTCCCCCGTTGCAAAGATGTACGAAACCATGGACTACAGGCGCGTTCGCGTTGTACCTCACGGGCCTCATCCTAATCTCGGCCTACTCTGCCAGCAGGCTATTCGACGCCGGCAGCTGGCTAGCCCGTCAACCAGCACAGCCAGCGGCGCCAGCAGCTGCTTCTCCGGCCTCTCGGATCTCACCAGCCTCACCAGTCCGGAATTGGGATGCGGCCGCCTCCAAGGCGACGGCCTTTGTGGCCCAGCTCAACCTCACCGAAAAGACGCTGATGGTCACTGGTCAGCTCGGGCTTGAGGCCGGCGGTTGCATTGGCAACATTGTGCCGATCGAGCGCGTCGGGTTCCCCGGACTCTGCTTGCTCGACGGCCCCACGGCGCTGGACCGCGCCGATCTCGTCAGCGTCTTCCCCGCCGGTCTCACCACGGCCGCAAGCTGGGATAAGGAGCTCATCTACCAGCGCGGCAAGGCGCTCGGCGAGGAGTTTCACGATAAAGGCGTCCATGTCGGACTTGGGTGAGTTTTGGATTCCTTGAACGTTAGGTCAACAGCATGCTAATAAGCTATGCAGCCCGGTCGCTGGTCCACTTGGACGCCAACCCCTGGGAGGCCGCAATTGGGAAGGATTCTCAGTTGATCCCTACCTCACGGGAATCGCGATGCAGCTCACTATCCAAGGAATGCAATCAGCAGGCGTGCAAGCTTGCGCGAAGCACTTTATTGGGAATGAACAGGAAACCCAGCGAACCAACTCGTGGCTCGCAAACGGCACAGAAATCGCAGCGATTTCGTCCAATATCGACGATCGCACCTTGCATGAGTTGTACTTGTGGCCTTTTGCAGACTCTGTCCGTGCTGGGGTTGCCAGCGTTATGTGCAGCTACAACAGACTCAACCAAACCTATGCGTGCGAGAATTCGGGCTTACTGAATGACATCCTCAAGACGGAGCTGGCCTTCAAGGGATATGTCATGTCCGACTGGTTCGCGACGCATTCCGGAGCCGAGTCCATCAACAACGGGCTGGATATGAACATGCCTGGGCCCATTGGCCATGCCCAGATCGTCTCTGGCGAGACATTCTGGGGCCCCAACATCACTGATATGATCAAGAATGGTTCAGTCACAGAGGACCGTCTTGATGAGATGATCCGGCTGATCATGACACAATACTATCTCTTCGACCAGGATAGCTCCGATTATCCCACCGTCGACCCATCCATCGTCTTCACAATTGCAGCTCAGTCAAACCTTCTCGACTTGCTCCCCTTCCAGCCACCACCAAGTCGCGACGTCCAGGGAGACCACGGCAAGCTGATCCGCAAGCTCGGCGCCGAAGCAACAGTCCTCCTCAAGAACATTAATGGGACTCTCCCCCTTAAGAAGCCCAGCAACATTGGCGTTTTTGGCAACGACGCCGCCGACCCAGCCGATGGTCTGGTCTTCGGTGCTGGGTTTGAAATCGGCACGCTCTCCGTGGGAGGCGGCTCAGGCACAGGAAGACACACCTACCTCATCTCCCCGCTTGAGGCAATTAAAGCCAAGGCGCGCACGATAGGCGCTCGCGTGCAGTACATTCTAGACAACAAGGTCCTGGCTGCGGGCGACTTTAGCAGCTTGTACCCTATTCCTGAAGTTTGTCTCGTTTTCCTCAACACGTTCGCTTCGGAGGCTTATGATAGGACGAGTCACGAAGCCGACTGGAACTCGACGCTGGCTGTCGAGAACGTCGCTCGGAGGTGTCCTAACACTATCGTCGTGACGCACTCGGCTGGTATCAATACCTTGCCCTGGGCGGACAACCCAAACGTGACAGCTATCTTGGCTGCGCACTTACCAGGGCAGGAGTCGGGAAATTCAATTGTCGATGTGCTTTGGGGAGACGTCAATCCCTCTGGCAAGCTGCCTTACTCTATTGCTTTCGACGCCAAAGACACCGACATCCCCATCGTCAATCTCACCGAAGCAGAAATCACGTCTCCCACAGCATGGCAAGCTGATTTCACTGAGGGCCTTCTCATCGACTATCGTCGACTCGACGCCGAGAATGTTAAACCTCGTTATGAGTTCGGCTTCGGCCTCAGCTACACCACATTCGACTTGGATGCATCTCTGAAGGTCAAGCAGCTCGCAAAGAACGTCGCTGCCATCCCGAATCCCTCAACGCCTAATGCTGCTGGGGGTAACCCAGAACTCTGGGAGACTATCCTTGTTGTCACCGCCCATGTAAAAAACACCGGCGCCGTCGCTGGCGCCACAGTCCCCCAGTTATACGTTGCCTTGCCACAGGACTCAGTTCCTGAGGGCACCCCCGTGCAAGTCTTGCGTGGTTTTGAGAAAGTCATTTTGGAGTCAAAGGAGTCTAGGACTGTCGAATTCAAGTTACTGCGTCGTGACCTGAGCTATTGGGATGTAGCGTCGCAAACGTGGGTCATTCCTGAGGGACCGATTGAGTTACGCGTTGGCTTTAGTTCTCGCGACATCAAGGCTACGGCGAAACAGGTTGTCTTGTCCTCCCAGGGCATGGTTTTGGAGTTCAAAAGAGAGTTGTTGGCTTTCTGAGCATGGTCTGCATAAAGCGGCTGAAGTATATGTTTTAATAGACGTAGCATCAACTGGCCCTTCGTGTGGTTCAACTCTACACAATCTCAAACTCGGTTTCCGCAAATGCAAGACTCTCCTCCATAGCCTCACAATCCATCAGCCCATGGATATAACAATCGCCAATGATCCGTGATTTCTTCTGCTCATCTTCACGGATGATGATGGGATAGTCGCACCCATACAGCACAACAACCAAGTCGCCCTCCTTTACCCCATCAATAGCCCAACCAAACCTGCCCCCCTTCGAGCGAAAGAATCTTCGATTGTAAGTCCACTTTGTATGTGCCCCAATGAGCTTCTCCGCAGCCTCCTTCTCCTTCATGTAATGCGCCACCCCATCCTGCGGCGCCAACCCATGAGACTCGATCTCGTGGTCCGTCCGCTCCTGCAGAACCCGAGCAAGTCCCTTACCCGGTTCCAAGGCGGTCTTGTAGTGTACCTCGAAACCAATTGCGCAATCCTCGCCAGGTCTCTCATTATTGTCCCGCATGCGGTTGCACATGAAGGTCCGCCAGAGGTTCTCCCACGTTTCCGGGGTGGCCGTTTTGTCTGGGAAGGCGACGTCGATCAGACTGCGGTACCATTCTTCTGAATGTTTGCTCATCTTTTTCATTGTCTCGTTGAGTCTGTATTCAGCGTCGTTGATAGGGCTCCCGGGCCTTTCGGTATGGTTCTGAGCTATGTTACCTCCCGCGCCCATCTCCTTTTCGTTTTCCCTCTCGTGTTTGAGTATGGCACCGCCATACTTTGCCATTTTGATCGCATTCGACTCGCTAGTTTCGGCTTCACTTCCTGCGATGCCCTTTTCATCTTCTTTGTTTTCGCTCATGTCTCCCAACGAACCCTGCTGGTTGGGCACAGGTATTTGCCGCTTGCATTCCACCTGGGCCACCACGTCGACGATCCTACCCTTGATATGCAAGACACCAGCGTCCTCGTCGATGTGTAGGCTCGGTTTGCTGTCACCAGCAGCGGAGGCCTCTAGCCCACGAATGCGAAGCGACTCAGTCCAGCCTGGACGAGTCCAGTCAGGCACCCAAGACGGAAGCTTCAGAGTCGTCGGCTTCGACGAGTCAACGCAATGTGTGAGGATATCCAGCGACCCATCCCTGATGTTCTTGATCGCAAAGTCAGTGAACACCTTTTCTGGTGTCTGAGAGTAGTCGACAACATAGGCCCCCTTCTGATCGATGAGGCCAAGCACGCCGTAAATTTTGTCACTTGGGATTGTGGCTTGGAAGTCTCTCAACTCTTCCAGCAAAGTAAGAAGCGGGGTGCTGGTGCATGTCGCCGCTTTGTCGACACGTTCTTTCCGGAGCTGTTCCATGAAACCAATGGCTTTGAAACCTTTGCATTCGCTAATCATGCTTTGCAGTTTGAATTCTGACATAGCGTCGATGACAATTGCCAGGAAGTGCCAGGGTACCTGAATAGTTCCCAGATGAACTATAACCTCGCGGGAGTTGACAACTTCCTGGATGATCCAGGTACGTTTGAACTAGATCCTTATCAGCAAGAATAAAGACATAGTCATGACGGGATGCAAACACTCACCCATGAGCGGTTGAGCAAATCAGCCAAGAGCCCCCATTCAAGCCGATTTGTGTCCGCATTGTTGTGGAAGTGCCATTGAATCTCATGCATCGTCGCGCTCGCCAAATCAACAACCTTGCGATGAACAAAAATATCGTCAAATATTTCCGAAATCGCATACAGCGTACGGACTGCGTGAAAATCCATCTCCGTCGACTCACCCAACCACACTCGCGTTCTCAAGGCGCCAGCATACACTCGTCCCATGACTTTAACGTGCTCGTTCCGTTCCTTGAGATCTTGCTGATTGATGCAAAGCGCATCAACCCAGATTCGAAGCGGCTCCCCACCCTCCTTGCTTCGCATTCTACGCAGCGCGCGGAAGAGTTCCCCACCGACGACAATATCCACGCCGTCGCATTCGATGGGGGCGTCAGGCATGCGGCCGCCCAGGCGTATGTACTGCTCTCCATAGTAGGGGTGGTCGCAGAGGTCCTTCCATTTGGACGTGCCAGACTCGGAAATTGTGTTGCCGTCGTCGTCCTGGCCGTGAATGGCCCAAGGGATGTCCGTGTCGGGGTCGATGATGGCGTCAATGCTCTTGCTCCAACAGTAGCTTAAAGCCTCATAGGGCGCGTCTGGTGAGTCGAGGTTCAGATGTGAAATGCTACATATAATTTTGTCATCGAAGTTGCCGGGTTGGACGGTGAGGATGCGGGTTTCATTGGGGAGGCTCAGGGGGCGGTAGGGATAAGTTGCCATGTTGTAATGCAGTAGTGTTCTCAAAGACATACAGTACCCGAAATGATTGAACCTGCACGTGCGAAGAGTCTCATGGGAAGAACAGAAGTTTATACATAAGCTTCAGGTTCCAAGTATATCAGATTGAGGCGAACTATGTTGCTTTTCGCAAGCAGTCAATCGTTCAGTTCTGGTAGGGCTGTGCTAGGCACCAGCTTAGTAGCAACACTTCTAAGCGTCATCCTGCAGATTCAGGATTGGCTAAGATGATATACCCTGGCTCATATTCGCTGGCTAGATACTTTTTCCACTTGGACCCTAGAATTACGGAAGTACCAATGAAGTTCAAGGTGTCTTCAGCTTGCACCAGTGGGAGGATCTTTGAGCGAATCCTCCCACACTTATTTGCTGTCATCGACACTAGTAGACTTGACGCCCTTCAAAACGTCAGCTTTTGGACGCATAGCTACCTTGCAACCACCAGTCAATTACAGTATTTCCAATACCTCCCTAGGTAAACGTGGTCTCAAGAAGAAATACATATCGCCGATCGTCTATTTCTCGCCCTTCCACGCACCGAACTCAACATGCCCTACCAAGGTCAATAAGATAGCAGTCTCCGAGGTCAACCATAGCCATAACAACACGGAATTAGGCCAAAAATACGCTGCATGAACATGCTTGGGAAAACGTAACTAACTCATGCAGTGAGTCATTTGATTCAAGAACCAATGATGGCAGTGGGATTTGACCTACATACCCGAACGATGTAGCGTGTCCTCCGTCGCTTGATCTTTTAAGCGCGGCCCGAAGCTGACCTCATAATCTTATTTAAACCTCACGGAAAACCGCGGAAAGCGGACATGAGTATGTCCGCAACTCAACAACACCCCTCCATACCTTTTGGCCACGGATTTTGCAGAACATTCTGTCTTTCAGATGGCTATCCCTCAGCGAATCGCCCCCTCTACCGAGGCTCTAAGGCAATTCTACGTTGGCAAGGATGTGAATGACGTTCCGAAGCCGGCAGTGGTTTTGGATGTGGCCAAGGTCAAGACGCACTGTCGGTCCATGTTGGAAGCCGTCGATGATTTGGGAGTCGGATTTCGATTCCATGTCAAGACTCACAAGGTAGATGATCCAATAATGAATTCGAAACAAAGATGAGTACTGGGAACGAGATATTGACCATTGGCCCAGACCAGAGAAGTCACAAGACTCCAGGCAGGTGAGAAGGCAACAAAGATCAATTGCATCGTATCGACCGTAGCAGAAATTGAGCACCTGCTCCCAACCTTCAAAGAGTACAAAGACGCCGGTCGCCACGTCAACGTCCTCTACGGCGTTCCCCTTCTCGGTTCACAGATTGAGCGCCTCGCCTTCTTCAGCCAAGAACTTGGCAAGGGCGGACTCACAGTTCTTGTCGACCACCCTTCCCAACTAGACTCCGTCAGCCGGCTTCATGATCTAAGCGGTCTACCGGTGGGCGTCTATATCAAAGTGGACACCGGATATCACAGGGCAGGACTCCCCGCCACGGCGCTCAATAAGGGCGGCCTGATAGAGCAACTCGCACAGCTCGACGCGGAAGGCAAAGCGACCTTGGTGGGACTGTACTCACACAGCAGTCTTAGCTATAAGGATGACACCGCTGACCAAGCGATGCACAATCTCGCTGGAGAGATCGAGGGCTGTCTGGAAGCCCTACATGCCAACGGAAGTCTCCTCGCGGCTACCACCTCGAGAGAAATCACCATCAGCGTCGGCGCGTCTCCTCAGGTCACGGCCATTGAGAACCTGACGGGCGCCACAGCGGCCAGCGGATCCGGCGAAGCGCGTCTTAGGACGGCTATCAGCAAGGTCCAAGACGGGCCGCCGATGGTGAAGTCGAGGCTCGAACTCCACGCTGGAGTATACGCTCTCCTCGATATGCAGCAAATGTCTACCCGTTCGCGGACCACACTAGGGAGCCACGAGGATGAGGTCGCCATTTCCGTTGTAGCGGAGGTTTGCAGCGTCTACAATGACGGCGAGCGGGAGAGACCAGAGGCTCTCGTCGCTGTTGGCGTGCTGGGTCTCGGGAGAGAGCCCTGCCCTTCTTATCCAGGCTGGGGCGTCGTCGGGCGTCAGCCGGGGTTCGAGGCTGCGGGAGAACGGAGGCTTATTGTGGATAGGATCAGTCAAGAACACGCTATTCTCTCGTGGGAGGCTGACGCTGGAGCGAATTCCGATCTACCGCAGATCCCGCTCGAGGTTGGTCAGTCTGTCAGTATCTATCCGAACCATGCGTGTGTCACCGGTGCCCTGTATGGTTGGTACCTTGTAGTCGACTCGAGCAAGTCTAACAAGACCGAGATCGTGGATGTTTGGGTTCGGGGATCAGGGTGGTGAGTGAAACCATGTGGAACTGATCAAGGGAGAGAGTCCGGATGTCTTGTAAGCGAAATCGAAGATAAGATCATATTTCCAAACTCTCTACCAATTCCTTCAGAGCTTTCAAGTTGCCCTTTTCCCATGCTGTGACCTTTCCCTGCCACTTCTCCCCACCACCGCCGCCCTTCACGCCCGTCACAACGTCCTTGATCTTTGTAACGAGCGCCTCGACAGCAGCGTTCTCGCCGAGAACAGAGATTTGTCCGCTATTACCGTCATCTCCAGTAGCCAAGACAACAACTCCACCACAAGCCATCACAGCGTCCTTGACGTTGACGGTAACCCACTTCACAAAGTCCGCGTTGCCATCCGCACGATGAACCCAGACGCTCTTTGAAGATTGCAACTTGACCTTGGCAGCATCTGCTTCAAACTCGGCAATATCAGCGAGCAGCTTCTTTTCTCTCTTCTTGAGATCCGCCGCGGAGCTCTGCACAGTCTTCACGGTCTGGACTATTTCGTCGGACCTGTTTTTGCACGACAGCAGCTTCGAGAGAGAGCTCATTGCGCCGAGGGAGGCTGTCACGAGGTTGATGGCTCGGTCGCCGACGGAAAAGTAGAGGCGGTAGTTCTTCCCGTGGACTGGTTCGCCGTGATGGACGAGGATGAGTGAGATGTGGGATGTTTGGGAGAGGTGGGTACCGCAGCATCTACAGCTTACATGTCAGCAACAAGACACTACTGAGAACGATCTGGCATGGTGAGTGGGGGTTACATACGTATTGCGATCGATGTCGCCGATCCGGATTACACGAACAACTCCTTTACTCTGATCATAATCCTCAGGCATCTTATGGACCTTGGCATCTTCCGGGGTCTCGACTGTAATTGGGAAGCTGGCACGGATGATTTCGTTACACCTCGCCTGAATGGCTTGTAGTTCCGCATCAGAAGGTTTCCGCGGAATATCGACGTAGTTCATCGCCCCAGTCTTTCCCATGCCCCAGCCGAGAGTGTTGAGGTTGTCATGGGTGTTCATGACGGCGGATAAGAGATGTTGGCCCGTATGCTGCTGCATGTGGTCCCATCGGCGCTGGAAATCGACTTCTTGTCGTACCTTCTCACCAGGATCTAGGGGTTTGGGAGAGTGATAGACGCATCGTAGCCCAATGCGTTCAACAAATTGTATCGGGATGGCGGTTGTATCGGTGCTTGAGAGGGGAGTGATTGAT
Organism: Colletotrichum simmondsii; assembly: GCA_001563135.1. Taxonomy (NCBI): domain Eukaryota; kingdom Fungi; phylum Ascomycota; class Sordariomycetes; order Glomerellales; family Glomerellaceae; genus Colletotrichum; species Colletotrichum simmondsii. The sequence continues at coordinate 300,785 of JFBX01000628.1, read as the reverse complement.
CCATGATCAGACGGTTGTCCGCCGCCTGAAGCGCAGCTGTGTAAGTCTCAAGTTCCAATTCATTCAATGAAGTCATGCGGTACCTTCGGGGAAAAGGACGGAGTCGGCGAATTCGATCAACCACACCTCGTCGGTGCTATTGTTGGAGACAGGTCCCGCAGATTTGTCCTTGCCGGTCTTCTTTGTTGGTGGGGGTGGGGGTCTCTTCTCACATGAGATGACCTCTGCTTCTAGAGTGCGAAGATATGAGTTCTTTTGACAAGCTAATGCCCCGACTACTTGGGCTCGAGTTGATTCTGTCACTGCCATTTTGAATGAGTCCTGCAATGTCTGGATAAGAATTGGTTCAATTGAAATGTAGTTTCATGGTGAGTGAGTGAGTCAATTGAGATAGTGGCCAACATCATCGATGAGATGAGGTAAGCAGATAAGAAAGGTGGATACGCATGTCGGCGGTCGGGCTTATTGAGCGCCGGGTGAAAAACCCACTCACGTGATGATCTCTCCAGCAATTTCGTTTTGGTCAGGTTGTCGACGACAGAGTGAACAACATTTCATTCCGGCAATGATGCGAGTCAGGTTGTCTGGAACCGTGACGACAAGTGGCGTTGATCACCGCTGGGACTCGCTCCACACTTGCCTGCGATGGCCCAACGCTCCGGTGGCGTTCTCCGTGGTTGTTTATCCCGCTAGCATTGTCACGATATCCTCACAATGAAGCGCTGACCGAGTTTGGGTCAAACTTCCATATTTAACATATTATATTCATTAGATGTTGCGATAGCTAATAACGATGTCTACTCCTCATCGCGCGGCGTTGGAAGCACACGTCCACGGCTTGGTGCCCTTCTCATTCGCAATCGACTCGATAGACGCCCACAGACCAAGCACGCAGATGAGGAAGCCCGTGAGGAACAGGATAACGTTGGCCACAAACTTGCACGTCTGCTTTCCGTCCTTGAACCAGTTGCCGTAGTGCATCCACAGCCAGAAGATGCCGGGAAGACCGTACGAGAACCACGAGGCGAACAGTGCGCAAATGAGGCCGAGCAGCGAGTTGAACACAGGGATAGACTCGGCAATGACCATGGACAGGGCCCAGATGCCGACGACAATGCCGATCCACGCAATGCCAGAGAGCTTTGTGCGGCGAATCATGTGCTTCGTGTTGCGGAACAGGCGCGAGAAGATGTACTTCGCGGCAACGTGGCCGTAGATGACGCCAGCGATGACAATGGTTGGGATGGCGATGCCCCAGATGGCCTTGCGCATCGTCTTGGAGCCGGCGGCGGAGAGGGCGGGGGAGGGGACGTCCGGGCCGACGAAGACGTAGATGACGATGGCGGCGAGCAGGTAGAGCGTTGTGTCGGCGATCTGGAGGAGGGCCAGGGCCTTGGGCCAGTCCTCGGGCTTCTTGAACTCGCCGATGACGCTGAAGAAGCAGGAGTGACTCGAGAAGGCGATGGCGATGTTGGTCACGGCGAGGAAGGCGCCGGTGAAGCCGAGCTGGCGGGCGACTTCGATGCTGCCGGAGCCGATGGGGCGGGAGACGGCGACGTCACCGAGGGTCATGAGGACGGCCAGAGTGATGGACAAGCATGCTGTGATTCTTGGTAAGTCAAAGTTCGCGATAACAAATTCTCGAAATGGTGATTGAACTCACAAGCCATGGACATATAACTCGTGTACTTGAGCGTTCTCGGGAAGTTGAGCACAGCGAAAACAGCCAAACCGACGACGGCCCACACGATAGTGCAGGTAGACGAGTTGGTCAGGGTGTTGAGGCAGATGGTCCAGGTTAACAAGTGGCTGCCCATGACAAAGACCTGGAAGATAACCTGCGCCCAGCCAAAGACCTCCTGGAAGACGGCGCCCATGCCAATGGACTTGCCAATGACCTCGACGGCGTCGCCAAAGTTTTGCACAAAGGGGTACTCGTTGCGGAACTCAGCGAGGACGAGACCTGAGTACGTCGATAGGAAGCTCATGACGAGGATGAGGACGATGCCGGGGACAAGACCGACCGTCGCCAGAACGGAAGGCAGCGAGAGGATGCCTAGGGACACGGTCTCAGCGATGAGGACGATGCCGCCTTGCCTGAAAGTGTGAGGGTTAGCAAACGAACAGCTGTGGCGTCATTGGAGGATAGCTAGACGTACCACCAGGTGAGAGTCTTGTAGTCGATCAGTTCACCGTCCTCTCCCGTCAGGACGCTGTTGTGCTCCTCCGCCGTCGCGGGCACGTAGGCCGGCGCGGCCTCCTCACGATCGCCGACATCCCTCTTGGCCTGGTTTTGAGCCTCCGTCATCTCGGGGCTGTTGGTAACTTCTGCGGCATTGCCCATGTTGTCTCTTGTTACACACAAAATGCGTAGTGCCGGTCACTGCTTGCTGTATCTGACGCGTTGAAGCTGTCAGTAAGTCCGTCCGTCGTCCTGCGTGATCTGGCCACAGATCGCGAATAAGAAGCAGGATGAAGTTGAGAAGTGGTTCGGCAATGGAGAGAACCACGACGGACGTTCAGGTGAGAGACGAAGAGAGGGAAACGGTAGAAAATCTCTCTCATTCAAGACTCAGAGTCATTCTATCCTTGGGGGGGACCAGATTTCTTGATATAATCCACCCAGGCCACGCCGCGATCGGCCTCGTCAACCTCACTGGAACCCGTGCAGGGCGAATTGGTCATACGAGACATCTGCCGAGGCGATCTCGGCGCGTCCGCAATGGCGAACCGCGCAGGGCCAGAGGGCCGTCAGACGGCCCACGGGGGTGTGAGAAGTTGTGAACTCTTGCAGCGGCACCTTTCCCAGCAGAATGACTCGGGGCCCGCACCTCCGGCCCACTCGGGATTGTGGCGATTTGGGGGACTTTGTGCCTGGACGTTGAAAGTTTGGAACACCACACCCCTGCCCGGCTCTGGAGCCTCATCCACCACAACCACAACCATCTACGGAAACCCTTCCGCCGTTGACTGCTCGCCGGTGATGCCCGTCTCTTTGGTGTATTCAAGCTGATATCCCGTCCGTATACTGAAAGCTTGCATCTCACTCTAGTCTCAAAGTGATGAGGGGAACTTAAGTCCCGCTACGGCAGCTAAAAATCCATCATTCGATACCAAGCTTTCTCCCACCCCCAACTCCCCAAGCTCAAGAAGAAGAAAAAAGTCAATGGGCTGATCGACCGCCCCCCAAAAACCCAAAAGGCGCAGAGTGACCACAAAGAACAGGAAAATCTGCCCGGAACGCGCCTCGTACCAAAAAAATCTTCAAGCGCGCATTACCCATCCGGTACCATCTCAACCCATCAAAAAAGTCCCACACGTTGGCTAATATTTACGTGATTATATCCACTTGGCACCGGTTTTACTAATGTTGACGTCCCAGTTGGTTTGTGGAGTGTCAATTCTCATGTTATCCCAACTCCACGAGCGCAAGTCCCCCAATCTGCCCATTGACCATCCTCTTCACGCTCTTTTGCACCCTCTTTTTTCGCAGGTCCCCTATCAAAACCTCAAAAAAGTCTGGAAAGATTTTCGGCCCTATTTCCCCGCGTGGTTCCTCACGATCCACGCAACGCAAGCCGATGCCGCAGCCCGCATGCCCGGGGCCGGCGCATGCAGTCAAATCTTTTACGCAAATTTGTTCGCCGACGGGGTTTCCTGGTGTCTTGCTTTTGACTCTTGCGTCTACGGATATTGAATGCTTTCCCCTTTTTTTTCTACTCCGCTCTGGTCTGCATGGTCTGCATACTGCATAGAACGGCTCATTTCGCCGTAATCCGCTTCGTTCTAGAAGCCCGCAACCGGCCGTCTCCATTCCTCATGTCTTCTTCCTGTTACCGGAGATCATGGAGCTGTGGACACGGTTGCCTGTTCGTGGACTCTCGAGTCTCAAGTAAGTTCAATGTTCATCTGAGTGAGAATTTGTACTTCTGTGCATAAACTACATTAAATCAATAGAAACACGTGAGAGGGACTTTTGAAGACACCAGGTTATAGCTAGGCCATCGAGAGCCTGTCATGTCCTGTTCATTCCTCGTAGCCACCTGATAAACAACATGTGATCCTTCGGAAGCAAGGTACGCGGAGGTAGCTAAACAAGACACAACGTTCCATTTCCCCGTATAACGCACATGTATCCGTAGTCATATACTAGTCCATACACGTGGATCTGGAGAACCGCGGAAGTCCGTCCCTCGTAGATCCCGTCCTGCCGGCCAAAGGTTCACGGCGGCTCACGACGGCTCTCCCGAGTGGCCCCATCCCTCTTCCCTCCTCTTGTGCCCCCTTTTTTACCCTTTTAGGACGACAGACTGCCTCTCCACGGCCTCTATCTACTAATCGTTCCCTTACTCACCCGCAGGTAACCGAGATCTGAGATCTCCTACCCGGTTGCCTGACCCTTCTTTCCCCGGATCTTCTCACTTTCCCTTCCAAGCCATGTGCTAAATAGATCTTGTTTTGTTTTATTTTCCTTCCCGTCCCCCGCATTCTGTAACGTTGATGAAGGGTTCGTGTCACTTTAAGAGGGGGGCGGGGGGAGGGGGTTTCCCTATGATCGAGATGGCGTGCTTGTTGTTTGTGAGAAAAACTGGAGCCATCTTTCGAAGAGACAGGAAGTGTGAGTGAGTATATGTAGTGTGTGACAACCCAATGATGAGGTGCTTGTGTCAGGCACTTCGAACATTGGCTATGAATGGCAGCTTAGTTCCCACAGAAATTTGTTGATTTTAGTTTTATATGAAGTTTGGCATGTTGACTAGATCGTTGAGAGCCCAACTCGTCAATGATTCCCGCAACCGTCCTCTCGAGGGTCCTTGCTCGGAGTCTCGAGCAGGAGTTGATATTAACAGCTTATGAGAGTCTCTTCATCTAGCAGTTTGGTTTTGAGAGAAAGCTTGTGGATGTGATGAAGATTGATGTCTCATTCATTGGGGAATCATACATCCCAGGTATCTGTCTAGTCTCCTCTCCCCGATCCACCCAAACTCGCTTTTTACCCTTCTTCATCTCATACATATTATAATTACAGTGTTAAGTCGTATGTAATAGGTAACGGGACAGCCTATTAGGGAGCGTTGCGTCATTTCATCGGCGTGATGATAACAACTATCCACTCAACCTTCTCTTCCGCATTCTTCAACGGTGTCCATTGGCTGGTGAGCTTCTCCATCTTGCCTGCTTCGCTCACAAGACTGGCAAAACCCGACCTACTGACGGGTCGTCCATGTTTCTTCGTGCTGCCGTCTGAGTCGTCTTTAGATGAACGCCCGCCGAGGCCAATGAGACTGCCTTTCCGTGCGAGGTAGTTACCGCCGAGCATGATATCTAGCGTGGCCGTCTTTCCGTTTTGAATCACCCGTTCGCGCACCGTGTTCTTGAAGCTCTTCGTAATCGATGGCGAGTCCGCGAGGTCGGAAAGGACGATAAAGATGTCTCGGTGCGCAATGCTATCGGCGAAAAGGCCGAGGCCAAGCGCCTCCAGCGCGGCGGCTGAACAAAAGGCAACACTCAGCTGAGCGGCCTTTCTCTTGTTAGGATCTGCAGGCAGAGACGATGACCTTGGCGGGAAGGCGGAAGGCCCGTCCGTGTTTTGCAAAACAATGAATCGGCTGTAGCCAGAGTAAACAGACTCCAGCTGAGTGGGTGCCGAAAGATGCTCTTCCGAGCTCGAAACCGTTAGCAACTGCTCCAAGCCGAGGCCAACGCCCGGCGACGGTGACGTGTTTTCCTGATTGTTGCTGTTGTGCGTCGTATGCTTTCGGAATGGTTGGAAGAGGCTTTTCTTGGGCCCTTTGTTGTGTAGACTATCCCTATTGCGGAGACTTGTCCGCCGTTCCTGTTTTCTGTCTCGGCTGCTTGCACGGCTCATACGGCGACTGACTCGGGACTCCCGACCCGAGGTCTCTTCCTTGACCTCATCTAGGGCCGGCCCAAAGTTGAGAATCCGGAGAAGGTCTTTGTAGCCACCAACGTTGTCCGAAACGTTGATCTGCCCTCCGAGGTAGTATCGTAGCTTGCCGGAAGAGTCCGTGAGTGGACAGGTGAACAGAAGATTCCAATACGGGGTGCCGTCTCTCCGGTAGTTGAGTACGAGCTCCAATGACTCCTCCTCCCGCGCGACAGTATCTCGGATGCGTTTGACGGTGTCCTGGTCCGTGAGTGACCCTTGTAAGATACGGCAGTTACTTGAGAGAGCCTCGACTTTTGGATACCCAGTAACAGAAACGAAAGCATCTGATGCGGCGATGATGGGGTAATCTGGGCTCAAAGCATCCGTCAAGCAGAATGATTCGGCAAGACCAGGATATTTGAAGATCCGAGTGCCGGATAGAGCCGCCGACGTAGAGATTGCGAGCTGATGCTTCACAAATTCTGGATAGATAGACCGGGCAACTCGTTGCTCGACGCATCGTGTAGATTCTGCAAACATCGATTCGAGGCCTGGGAGAACAGAATTTGTCAACTGCTTCATATCGGCATTCAGTGACTTGGAGACAGTTGAAGGTAGATTTGCTGGTGTCGGCATTGATGAGGCTTGTTTCCCAAACAGTGCTAATGATTTCGCGTATTCCTGGGTCCTCAGAAGGAATTCGATGTCCGAACCGCAGCCATGGTGTTGGGCGAAATGGAAGAAACGTTGAGAGACGGAAGCATTGGCGAGAACCATCTGAAAGACCTCTCGGCCGAGGAAGTCTGGTATGGACAAAGTCTCTGGTTCGATCTCCATGACTGGTGGTCCGAAGCTTCGGCGCAGACTTGTTGAGACGCTGTCGAGACTGGGCCATATACCTGGCCCAAAAGTCGGGGATCTCGGGGACCCATCGGGATTGTAGTCGGTGTATCGACGGAAGGCGTCTTCGTTCGTGTGTAATGACAGGCCAGAATTGCTCCTCAGGCGCAAGGACATCTTATTCGGTCGTGAGCTTCGGGGCGTCGCGGGCGGAGAGAATCTCATGGTGGGAACGGGCAGGCAGGCTGACGATGGACTGCTTCTCAATCCCGGCCCCCGTAGACCCTTTGGGCTTTGGTTGTAGTCATCATCGTATGGCGGTGTCACGGGTGACCTTCGAGACATGGAAGAGGCCATGTTTGTAGTTCGGTTTGAGAAGGAAAAATGAGTGACGAAAAAGGAGCGTGATAAGTGACAGCCCTCTGGCAGGCTCGACCGGACGTAGGAATATGACGGAAGGCGTCTATTGCAAGGAACAAAGTAGTGACTTTAGAAGAGGATACCCGAGTATTAGCAACGACTACGGCCGCATGTTATGTGATGCAAAGAAACAAAGTGACTGACATCGATAACACATGTCACCGCGAGTTGGAGGGGTTTCTCTGGAGATGGAAAGGACGGCCGGCCTCCGGTGCTTATAGCAAACGCGCCGGTGGACGGACCCTGACTCGCACTGGGACAGTCTCTTTGGTGTTGTGCCAGGCTTGTCAAACGCCGTAGGCAGTAAGATGTCTTAACCCGACGCCACGAACTTGTGGGGGAAAGCCTGGCTTGCTAGAGCCTGGGGCTTCGGAGACAAACACACACAATGAGCTGCGTCTGCCGAGCGTTCTCCTTCGTTCATTGTCCCATGGCGCAGAGCAACGTTGAGGCCCGATATGCGACTTTGCTTGCGTTTGCAGGTGTGCATCGTCGATCACTGCCATCAATGCCTGCCAGCTACTCCATGAATGAGTTGCCGATATTGGCCTTCCGACCTCGTTGATTAGAACTGGGCTAGCTGCTGGTCTGTTGTTCCAGGCTTGACCATCAGGGGTCCCCCAGGAGCAAACTGCATGTGAGTGTAAAAAAAGCAATGAGACCGTGCGTCAAGGTCGGTTGGCGACTTGATTGTGGCGGCGTCGAGAAGCTCCTTCACAGGGCGATTCTACCTCGCCCAACAGCACTGTGTTGGAGCTAAGATGGACGGGGGTTGGGTGAGGATGCCACCATGCCATCCGAAGTCTGGCGTCGACGATGAGGAGAGCGGCGAAGGCGTAAGGAACAACCAAAGATGCAAAGGTTGGCCAGGAAATGCTGGCTGAATTTTGGTCCACATGGTAGACGATCTCCCGCCATTGCGTGACGACGGAGTGGCACAGGCCTATTTTGGGTCCCTCCCAGACCGCCTGGTTGGGACGCCTGTCCTTGTCGGGGGTTCATGAAGGGGCACCACGCCGTTGCGACGCTTTGGCCGGTGGCGGCGGTTGGATGTCGCATGCTGCTTTTGGCAGAGTAGCGTGAGGAGGTACATGAAGGCACGAAATGTTGTCATGCAGACAGCGGCGGTCAGCGAAAAGCGAGAGGGAAAGCAGGGCGACAAAAGACGTTGGCTCTGCAGTCGCTATTGGGGGTTCCGTTGACAGTGTACATACCCGTACGCCAGCACGGCATTTGAGGAGGCCGCGCAGGCAGGAGCGATAGAGGCACTTCCGTATTGTCGTTTCAGTATAAATGAAGGTCTCGGATACCATCGACGTGAATATCGCAGATCGAATAGAACATGTCGCTCTTTAGAGCCTGGTACTGGCTCGGTGGATGGGCCGTCGTTGGTGTGCCCCGCGGCATCTTCCTTGAGCGGCAGACCAACGGCATCCGTGATCTCGTCGCCACACCAGCGAATGCTTCTCGTGTTTACTGGTGTGGCCCGGTGACCATCGCAGCGAATAGCGCTGGCGGGGACGATGAGGAGGAGGGGCGGGAGAAGAACTACGGGCAGTAAAAACCGACTGTGCATCTAGCTCACGGCTAGGTGTATCAGGTAACCGTCCTTGCGGGAGGCTCCAAATGGCCAACATCGAGCCGTTTTCAGGTGAAGAGCGATCGCTGAGTTGATGAGTCGTCACAAACGACACGCGTGGGAGGACGGAAGAGAAGCTGGAGAGACACAAAGAGGTCTATGCTTGGTCAGAGTTTGGCGGCATTCCATCGTCTAGTCCGGGCGCCAGGATGATCAGACGGTCCTTGCATGGATAGGCGGGCTGCGAGAAGGCGGGAACAAGTTCAGACGAAAGAGACTGTGGTCTGTGTGACCAAACTGGCTGATTGTGCTCCTCAGCTGCGACTCGTCGTGTGATGTGCGAGCTGGAATTACTCGGTAGAGAGATGCAGAGAACTTGAGAAGTGGAAGGACAGCTGAGGTAGGTGGAGAGGGAGGTGGAAGGGACGTGATGCACAGTGCCCGAATTCCTTGGTCGAGTACGTACCATGGCTCCAATGGCAAGTACGTACCGCCAACGCTTGTCGTTTGCGCCTCAGACATTCAGGTCATCAAGCCTCAATAAAGACGCACCAAATTTCTTTCATCCCACACTCCTCATCCATCAGCTGGCTTACTGCTCAGCTATCGAACGGTGAACCTCGAGGACACTGATGATATCAGGATCTGTCATTACACGCCCGAGCTTCGTGCGGCAGGCTCAATCTCCTGCTATACCCCAGAGTTCAGTTGCCAAAAGAACGTGATCGATGAGAAGCTCACCGTCTACTGCCATCCATCCGCATGAGAGCCGTTGACATTGTGGGGAAACCACGCGGGAACCGGCGACATTCTGTGGGTAGCAGCGTGGTGGCTGACACCCGTGTGAGAAAAGAAAGCATAGTCGAGCCAGGCTCTCAGCCTCGACTTATTAGCTCTCAGATTAGACGCTGCAGGAGCATAGGTAGGTCAATCAAGCCTGTGACTGATCCTAGACAGGCGAGGATTTAGATCAAGTTTTCAACGCGAAGTTATGTCAAATCTCTCCTCTACTCCCATTGCAGCATGAGGCATGTCTAGCCTTTTGAGTGGTAAACATTTGATATCACCATGACTTATACTAGATAATAAGTCTGCTTGTGCAAATACTCCAGCTCTATGTTGAGAGAGCGAAGGTTGACTAAATTCCGGCAGGCTGCTTCAAGCCTTAGCCACGGGATCTCACAAGAACCCCAAATGTGAGCCAGATGCTCGGGCTTCCGGTCCGGTCAATCCCAATCAAACTAAGAAATACACCAGTCAACAATGACTATTTCAGCTAGCTTGAAGTCGCTGGAAGTGCTAAAATTACATAGAAATCGCCTGAGTGAAATGAAGGCTAGGCCGCGATGAGGATGAGGAATAGGCGAGATGCTACAGACGCCCGAAGGCCAGAGACGCTCAGATGATCCTGTTTTCGCGAAGCCTTCCGGCGAAACTCAACGGATACAGCTTCAGCTTAATTTTGCCGTCATAATCAAAGCTCAATTACAAGATGCGGTCCATACCCTTGGCCTCACTAAGAAGCTTTATGTGCACGGAGGCCTTTATATTTCTGTCTCCATAAAAAGCTTCATCCAGTAACAACATAATTCTAGGTCCAAAGTATATTATCACATTGCATCTTTTTTCCAAAGTTCTCAATTTCTTCATGCCCTTCTGGTACCTGTTCCCTCGAAAGCATAGTGCACAAGGAGTGAGACCCCGTTGGCAAGCGTGAGGCCATTCCAGAATAACCTTTGAAAGTCACACTTTCTACCTCAAAATGCAAAGCCCAAGTGAGCTGGAGCAGACACGAGCTCCGGGGAAGTGGGTATCGACAGAGAGGTTGAGATACTATTTGCTCCTGCCGACAGAGGCCCTAACGGAATCGCCTTCACACTTGATACTCTTTAAACATAGCATCTGACCAAAGTGTCGTCTTTGATTACTGGGTACGTGTGGAGTTTGACTACAAGAGTTTCAGATGAAAGGCAGCACTGTTGAGGTCACATTCCGTAGCTGGAGCAAGAAAACCCCATCGCTGGTTGGAAAAAGGTGCACGGCGAGAGGGCTCCAGATTCGTGATCTCATGGTAATCGTAGATTATGTAAGCAACATACATGACTAAGGAAGGTCGCCCGATGGCCCAGCGGCGGCCGCTATAGTGACTTCCCTTACGGGCGCTAAATCGCTAAACGGACTTCAACGGCGCTGGAAGCAACAGCATTGGCCGGGCGGCAACGGACCCGCCTTGCAGAGCTTGCGACACGCCTTGACACCTCATTGTCGACATCGGCCGAGATTTGACGTTACACCTACAACTACAACCGCAACTCAATCATCATCACCAACTATTATTCTCCCTCAAAATCCCAGAGAAGGCGAAGAACACCTATCGCATATGCGTACGATACAACTACACTCGCTACGATGCCTCTCAGCCATCGGCTTGGACAGGCTCTCGCAGAGACTCGATCCAAAGCTCGATCAGTGTACCACCTACTGCGTGACCGCGGCGTCAACGACGAGGCACGCGTAGCTGTCAGAAAACTTCTTGGCTCTCTCCATAGCCTTTGGTTATTGTTTGAAGACTTCGCAGAACAGGGCACTCCGCCTGTGTGCCCAGACCACACCCTTTTTGGCGACTTGAGCGATCTTCTTGATAACCCCAGCCTCGAGTGGTCAGCAAGCTCGGTAGAACCCAGAAGCGAGCCCCCTTCTCTCTCAGCATTTACCTCAAGTATCTACCGCATTCAGTGCCAGTTTGATTCTCTTGTCCGTTGCGACTCTTGGGCTGCCTTGCTCGTGCGCTTGTCGACGGACGGTCACCGCAAAGACGTTTTCAGCCAACACCTGGATCATACAGTGGAATTCACACCCAAACCCACAGAAATCGACAGCGACAGATGTATTGCCATACTTCTAAACGCCGAGTTTGACATACCGTTGACCGAATGCTTTATACACCGGCAATATGTCGCTGAGAGAGATATCAAGTGCCCCGAATATGGTGCGGCAGCAAAGCTTCTGCCTGATTTGGCCCGCCAACGATACACCGATTATAAGACACCTCTCCACGTGCTTTTTCACTCAAGGAAGTCGTCGCACTTTCTTCAATGGCTATTGGAATACGCCAGGCAGGAATGGCCGGAGCAGTTCAACCTCAGCTCCGGTGCTCTCTCGATGACACCTCTGAATCTGCTCATGTCGAGACTCGAGGATGATTCGGTCACTCCTTTCCATGTTGCTGCGTCATTAGGGCTTCCACGGCTCTGCGAGCAACTTCTATTGTGGGGAGTGGATGTCAATAAGCCGAGCTCTATGGGCACCCCTCTTTACTGTGCATTGCTTGGTCCAACGGCCCTGTTAGGACGCTCTGCAGACCCTTCACAACTCGTGTCTGACTGCACGCCCACCGACTCTCAGGAAGAGACTATAAAGGTCCTCTTGGATTCAGGTGCTTCGTGTACTGTGGAAGCAGCTGGCCCTTGCCAAGACGAAAAATTCTCACTGGCAACATTGGCATTCCTCATTTGTCAGGCGATCCGTGCTCCAAAGATCCTACTTCAACTTCTCAAGTTGGGCATTAGCCTTGATCTTAGATTCATACAGCTCTTCCATGGCAAAGATTCTCTTCTACAATACTGGCCATCGCCTCTTAAGCCACCAACGCGTTCGTTTTTGGAGGGAATGCTTCCCGCGATTCTTGACAGAGCCATTCCCGAATACGACAGCTACAACGATATATCATTATTGGCCACAGGTATCTATGAGATCCTAGACCATTTCGATTTGGCTCGTCCTTCTAGCATTGCCAGGTCTCGACCTGTTGACGTCTCCGACACCTTGTACTTTGAACTTGTCCGAGAAGCAGTCCAAGATGGCGAGACGGCAGTTGTGAGAAGGCTTATCTTGGATCCTCGTTGGAATCCAAATGCATTAATGGCGCCTCAGAGAGCACTATCAATCGTATCATCAGAAGACGAATTTGCTATGGACGAGCCTCGAGATGGAACCACAATTCTACATTATGCGGCCGAGACTGACGAAATAGCTCTACTGGCTGCTATCTTGACATCGGGAGACGATGTCAATGTCCATGTTCGCAACCACAAAGACCAGACTCCCCTGATGTTGTCAGAGTCGCCCGAGGTTTTTAGGCTTCTTTTGGACCATGGAGCAAGAACCACAGACACAGATGAAAGTGGACGTAACGTTTGGCACTTCGCAGCCGCCAATTCAGACATCGAGCTACTGGACTGCCTTCAAGAGTACGACAAGCACAAAGACTACAACCTGAGGGCTGTAATGAATGACGGCCAGACCCCCATTGCCGAAGCCGTCCTCTATCCCTTGAGCTCCATGAGGAAAGGGCAAAAAATAACGCCCGCTGCTTTGAGAGGGGCGGTTCACATGCTTAAAATTTGCAGGCCAGATCTCGCCTACCTCAAAAGCCCGGAACCTCTTGTTCTTCTGGCTGTTGAATGTGGCTCGGCGAACCTACTCCGCAGCTTGATTGACTTCGGCGCGGACCCCTTCGAAGTTGATGGAGAATCTCGGAATGCCCTGCACTACCTCAACGTGTCGGTTACAGATCCTCTGATCGATATTCTTCTCAACTTGGACTTCGAGACCATCCACAATGCCCAAGGAATGTCTCCGGCGGAAACAATCTTCCAGGTTTTCAATGACAGGGCTCTATTTGGTCCCACATTCGCCACCCATCCCGCCAGCTTTTGCACTCTAGATGCTGACGTATACAGCCGTCTGCTTGACTACAAGAATATTCTCACCAGCCGCGATGATGCCGGCATGGGGCTGTGGGAGCGGTTTTGTCGCAACATCTTTGCAACAGATGCTCCCAGATGGCTAGAAGAACGAACTAAGTCTGCGCAATCATCATTGCAAACTGCTGTGGAGTGCTTGATCAAGAAAGGAGCCTTGACCAAGTACGAAGAGGAACGTGGGCGGTGCGGTATCATTCCAATCTTTTCGAGGTGGACAGAGATATCTGGCACCAAGAAGCGATTACCCAAATGGCTGGGATCAATACTATTGCCAATTCTCGAAGCCACGACGAAAATCGACGAAGTGAGAGAATCGCCGGGTGTGGTAGAATTCATCACACGCGCCACTGAGCTAGAAAATCATCAGATTGCCCAACAGTATTTGGACACAGGGGATCATGAAATGGCTCAACACTATTTGGATCTGGGGGATGAGATTCCCGAGTGATGCCGTTCTCAGGAAACAGCTCAGGTGTTCACCTACATCGTGCGAAGCCAAAGCAGGATCGAGAAGGCTTCAGGCTGCTCGAGGAGTAGGAGTAAATTGTCAGGGCGGTGGTCAGGTTGTAGGATACGAATTTTCAGGGATTACACTGCGTGCTGGGCAGCTTTTGCTTTTGGAAAGTCTGGACTGGAACTTTGAGTGTCTGGACTTTGTGTGATGGTAATGGCAGGGACGAGCGGCGAGGACTGCGGTCCTCGGCGTTGACGAGGAGAGCGACGAGCTATTCAAAGAGGGTGATCCAGTATCTTGGGGATGAGCGTAAGATGCATAGCCGAGCGTCTCTCTTGCCATACCTTACCTTGTTTTCAATACCAAGATGGTTTCAACAACAGCTCAGCCGTGTTCTTCGAGTAAGCTGCGCGGGTGACAGGAATGGAGTTGAGGGGGGTATTGTAGGCTTGTGGGTTGCCTTCGTGGGTGTAAACTAGATGAATGTATGGATGCGTGGGAGAGTGGATGATTCAATGCTGAGATGAAATTTACAAGCAGCATCGTCGTTATCACGATAAGTCAGCAGAAATCAAGCATCGAGGCCCGGCTTAGCAGAGATACACCTTTAGCCATGTGCTAGAAGATAGAAGACACGTGGCTATTAGTTGCTATACCCTAAGATCACCTAAGAATACTGCTCTGACTTCCCTTGTTGAATGCAATCTGCTCTCCTCTGACCTCCGCAACGCCAACTCTCTCGTACACGTCGCAGGGCCCATCAATGGCGACGGAATGCACAACTATTATGTAGTGTGATTGGTTAGGGTCGCCTTGTAGGTCCTTCTTTCTCGCCACAATGACACATTTGATGTTCGAGAGCTTCCTGTCTGGATTGTCGAGCTCCAGCTCGAGGCCATCAGAGTCCCGAAAGTCCCATACAGGCGCCTTGATCTCACATGCCGCCTCCTTCTCGCTTCTCTCTTTCATACTTTGGGATGACCAAGTACTAAACGGTGAGACGATGTCCGCGTCCCAAGAATACTTGTTGAAGGGAACGTTCAAGTATTTGATCTCGCCGTCATAAGCCATCCACGACCATGATGGAACATAACCCCCTCTGAGCAGTTCTGGATCGATCCGAGCCAGAGACCGGCTAGTCTTTTTCCACAGCAGACATCGATGAAAAAAAGTATCGAAAACTCCATGAGAACCGACAGTTCTGAAAGTGCGGATGAGACGTGCTTCAAGCCCGCGTATGGCAACTGGCCTGTCACCAATGGAGCTAAGTGCCAACCCCGAGTACTTCTGGTAGAGATCCTGGTAAAGCTCAATCTTCATTCCGCGAACGTAGGTATCAATGGAGTGTGGAAAGTCCGAATCTCCCAGGAACGAGGCTTTCCGGCTGATACATCGAAAAGTTAGTCAAGAGAGTCTAGCTAAAAGCATTGGCAGACCCGTCTAGACTCACTTTCTCATTTTCGTCATTGTTTCACACCTTACGCCTCTTCCACATTCCCAGTACGTCTGCTTTTCCGAGAAATAGATTGTGCGACGGGATAAAGCTCGTTCTTGAAGGATCCAAGCCCGCTTGTTCAACTCCCCCTGTTCTACATCACGCCCAAAGTCATCGATAGAGTCGCAGATATAGTAGGAGCTCCTGTCGGATGTTAATGTAACACAGTGTCGCCGTGGCCGAGGTTTCAAAAAGCCATCCTCGGTCCCGCTTGCGCAGCTAGCTGCTAGAGTTGCGTAGGCAGAGCTGTACACCTGTTCCATTAGAAGAGACTCTGTCTTCCAGTCTTCAGGGTCATCTTGAATGATGCAGAGCGAATCGATCCAGAGGTACCCAATACCGAGACTTCGTGTGACGTTGATAGCATCTTGAAATGTTTGGGGGAACTCCCTTAACATGATTTCCTCTTTGAAGCTTTCAAGGTTTTCCTTCAAAGTGCAGAATTTCCTATGTTGATCCGGGGCCCCCCATCGATGCGATAGAGCGAGATATTTCCCTGATTTCGTCTGCCCACGGTCCGCGCAAAGCAAGCGGCAATGTTCGGCTTCCTTGGATCCGACGTCAATGACTCTAGTCGGAAGGAAGGCGGTGTCAGATACTGGGCTACAGTCATGCGTATCGTCGCAGACCCTTATCCACGTCGATAACGCTGCGATATGTGCTTGACTACCGGCAGGCGGAAGCACTGGCATTCCCATCTGTGCACCAAGCAAGGGTTTTCCTTACATACAGAGTCAGCACAACATAAATGGATGGAACTGATGTTGTTCTTACCTGGCAAGCTGTACAAGACTGCAACTGGCCGTCCAGGCTTTACACTTGATGTCAAATAGCTGTTGAACTTTTCAAATCGAATCTCCCCATAGCTCTTGGATACCATGGATTCAAGTGAAAAGAACAGGAGGCGACAAAGGTCACAGACTCTCGATCTGCTTCCCAGTGCTTCTATGGTATCAGAAAAAGAGAATATTTGTGACCAGAGCCGCTGTTGGAGGTCTTTGCATCGAAGACAAAGGGTACTAGTCGTATTTTTCAGTGGAAGCTGACGAGAAATGTCGATCTCCTCAGACAGTGCTCGTGCTGTGTTGACATCCGGGCTACACTCCCACTCATTATCAAGCTAAGAAAACATTGCTGATCAGAATTTGTAGTTCTTCTCGAAATCGTAAGAAGCTTACCGGCTAGAGAGATTTGCATAGTCAGGATATGAAAGTCGGGCAACCGGATATCAGAGTTGTGGGTACATAAATATTTCAAGCTTGAGTGTCAAGACATACCGTCTGTTGCATCAGTGACTATTAGCAAAGGTCACATTTTGCTGGTGGCTAAAACGTACAAACTAGATGAGATGTTAGCTCTTGATGTCAATATTTGAAGGTTGTTGGAGCATAATCAATACCATCTATGCCGTGCAAGGAAGTGATTAGCCAAGATCGCGCAGACTTAGACGACTTCGGGCAAACGTACGTACTATTGATGTCAGTATCATTATTGCGTAATGTGGAATACGGGAGTTTCACATCGTTAGAATGGCCACTATCACCTGCACCTGCCAGTCCGGCGTTGAAGTCTACCAGCGAATTGGTTATTGGAGGAGACCGAGATCCTAGGAAAGTTACTCTTCACCTCATGCATTAACGCCGCGTCAACCCCTTATACCTAATTGGGAAACACCCAAGGTATCTCCGTATTGTCCCGGCCCTCCTGGAGAATCCGCCTGCCAGTTCATCCAAGCAATAGCCGGCGATATTCCCGAAGCGTCTCTCACGATGCCAGCCAGCGTTCCATGCATCTCACTAGAAGTCGCTCGATAACGAAGGCCGTCGGCGGATGTTTCGGTAAAGCTGCTGTTGGTGTCCGATCGCGTAATGGTCGGGTTATCTGGGCTATCCGTCGCATGCACTAGAGTGGCGCTGCTTTGGGCACTGGCACTTCCAGATCTCGGCCTGCTTACCTCTATGACTAACAATCGTGTGCAAATGAGCTCCAGTAACCTTCGAATTGCAGTATTCGGTGGACATCTCGGGTCCCTTCTGATCCAATCCATCCACTTCTGAACTCCGGGCTTGATAGTGGCCGCTCCAGTCACTCCAAATCCATGTACATCGAAGAATTGGCGTGTTCTGTTCATGGGATGAGTTATGTCCTCGCCAAAGCGAAGCAGTTCGGCCTTTCCGTACAGAAGCCAAATCAGGAACTCGAAATAAATACAGCCGATGGACCAAACATCATAACGTCGCGATCGCGGTTGTTTCTTAGTTAGCAGCAGTACAGCTTCAGGTGGCTCGTACATAACCGTTCCGTTCATCGTGCGTGTAGCTTCATTACGCATCTCCGTCGCTAAGGTGTGAACTTTAGCCAGACCAACATCCGCAATGACGAAAAATGGCTGATAAATTGAGTCGGAGCTTCTGGTGTCCTCGAAGCAAAGGATGTTTTCTGGCTTCAGGTCCCCGTGCCGACATGAGGAGTCCTCTGTCGTCGAATGAAGCTCGTTCATCGCACTAGCCAGGCCACAAAGCTGGCCAAGAGCCCAGCCAACAAAATCCGCATCAAGCTTACGGGGAGGCTCCTTTCCCCAGTAGTCTCGGAGATTGCCACCTCCGGCCCATGGGAAAATAATGAAGTATCGATCACCCTTTCTGTAGTAAGCGATCGCCTCGATGAGGTGCGGATGCTCAATTTCACGGATCCTCTGTAGAACTTCTGCCTCTGCCTCGGCTGCGCGCTCGTACTCCTCGCCATTCATGTCGACATTCTTCAGCTCTTTCACTGCTACAATCGGATGTCCGTGTGTGTCCACTGATAGGCGCTGTATCATATGAGTGTCGTATCCATGAACTAATGAATAGCAATGCCTTGGTCGCGGGTTTATATGCACTTACAAGTCTTGAGCTCTTCTCAAAATGAGATTGATGAATAGACCACTTTCCCACCGTGCTGAAATGACTTTCTTTTTGTCCACCATATTGCTCTAAGAATGGCATGCGGTGTTCCGTGCAAAACGAATATCTGAATTGATGTTTGTTGAAGACCGGTCCAAGAAATTGCCATTGATGGTCACAAAACATCCAGGGTAAAGCATCGTCCCCCCAGAAATCGTCGGCAAAAACATTCTCTGTGGCCTCGACGTGTCTAGTTTCGGCGGATCGGGTCCTCACTTTGTCGTCTTTGTCGATATATAGAGGCAAAATAGAGTCGTCAAATTCATGCTCATAGAACATTTCAATCCGTCCGGCATGGCCAAGGCAGACAAGAATCGCAAAAGTTCTCCTTGCTCCGGGCTCTCCACAGACGAAGGAGGCGATTTTTGAGATGGTCTCCGGCAGCGTCGCCCCTTGAAGGGTCTCTTGGATCAGTTGCCCATTTATCTTCTCTTCCATGACGGAGTATGGAAGAAATTTACTGCCTCCGCATGTTCCTGCAGAAAGCCGTTCCTTCATTAATTGACGCCGAAGGCTGACCATCTCGCTGCTGTAATGACCACTGTTGCTGCTACGTTTCCGAAAACTGGTAATGGATGCTTTCTTCCACAGCTGAGGCGGTATACTCGATGTCCTTCTGGCATATATGGCGATTGAAGACACACGGCGCAAATTTGGATGGTTGAGATCCCGGTCTTTGTCTTGTGCGTCTATACCTTGAGTTTTCCGAACGGGCTGCTTGTGAGCTTTCGTGACTCGACAGTTGTGCTCGGGCGCTTCTTCCTTCTTTGGCTACGCTTTCAGCTTTATGTCGCCGATACCTGAGGCTTGGCATGCGTAAGGGTCCTACTCACATGAGATAATAACCAATGACTCCCACACAGCAATGGTAAGCCTCGCATTTCAAGAACGCTTTAGCGACTGGCATGGCCTCCGCCTCAAAGGAAGCAGAACAAGACGAAACTTGCGCGATTGGGCTTATCCAGAGCATGCAGCAACGTACTTATGCAGACACGACTTGTTGGGTTTACTTATTGGTGTTCGCCGTTTCTCAGAGCAGAATACGGTCTTCCCCTCCTTCGTTCGGTACCATACCCTCCACGACTACTTCATTAGTCCTGGTCGCCTTTTGGTGTACACCCTTCCGCCTACACCCAAGTCCGAACTTCGATTTCCCATGCATAACGTGCATGTTCAACCAACGGCACGATGACACTTGACCTCTGCGTGCCACTAAAGCTGGCGCGCGTGGTTCGCACGCTTGCCGCATTCTTTAAGCCGAATCAGGCTCGGAATTGAAAAAGAACCAACTTCTTCAGTCTCCGCATGCTAAATGCAACCGTTAACCGATGCGCACATTGCCAATAGTGTGATGGCTGCGTAGAGCCAAATCGGGAAGCTGTCAGCATGTGCCAAGAGCTCACACCAACACTTTCCGACAGCGTATAAGCAGATCACGGTTTCGTGAACTCGACCTCCGCCTCAGAAAAGGTGGGATCGTACATAGAAATATAAAGAAGATGGACATGGACTTTGGGGCCTGCAATGAACTAGAACTTTCAGATCCCCTAAAGTCTCGAAGTGCCTGCTAGTATTCACAGAAATAAAACAGGCTAGTGATGGAGTCTGCTTTTGGGATCAGGCTGTGAGAATGGCAGCTAACCCCATAACATGCATGTACTTCGATGACGCGAGTCTGCCTACAGCTGTACGCCGCCGCAGCCAAGGAGGTGGGGTAAGTGCATCTTATCTTTTGACAGAACATGCAGAGATTCTCCAAGGCCAGATCAGGCTCCAACGAGCAGGTTGTCATTCGTTTCGTAGAGGGGGTCATGATAAGAGTCCGTTATTGGATCGCAACGCCTTGATGGTGGTCTCCATTCTACCGCACACCAAAAGGGTGTGCCAACTGGCCCCGGGCATACCCGACTATAGAAGCGACCCTCAACGAGACTTCCGATGTATCTGGAATACCCTATTTATGTACAAGTTGTACGCGGGCAGTGTCAAAGCCAGGTCACGGGAGTGCGAAAGTCTCGAAGTAGCGGCCTCCCAGAAAGACATTCGAGTCCCTTCGGCAGTTTCGCTGACAGTTCCTTCAGCCTGACGGAGGCTTATGTGGCTGCCTTCATGGTTGCCTCAATTCACAGCCTGCTTTCACATGTGCTGTCATCCGTCATGGTTCATATTCAGAACTTCATAAGGCCCCCGCGATTGTCAGTGGGTCTGTTCAACGCAGTCTTTAGATCCTGTCGTCTGTTAATGCCATCCCTAATTCCTCACGCCCAGAAAGAGGCATCCCGACAACCAATGAATTCGCCATCTCTACTTTCAAAGTTGAAAGGCTCTATTCGACGTTCTTATGTCGATGGGCAGGACTTCTTGCCAGTCAGCAGCCTGAACGATCTCATCACCAACGAGGCCGTCCAAAATGAGCTTCCCAGAAGACTCATGAGTAGGATATTCTTCGATGGCCTCCCAAGCAAAATCTCGAAGAATGCTAGACGACTGTTTGCAATCCTTGTGATGATCGGAGAGCCTAACGCAATTCGAAAACTGATCGACGATGGTCTTACCGATGACGATTTGCCGTTTGCTCGGCCAACTTATGACAGTCACGGCAGCATTTTAGAGTCCAAGAAACAACTGCAAGTTGAGTCTTTTCGAGACTGGAACAATGAGGCCAAGGTAGACATGTTTGTAGAAAAGCAGTGGCTCTTCCTTGCCCCAAAAATGGATATCACAGGGACACCCACGGTCTTTCAGGTGGATCCCAAATGCCCGCTGCCATTCTTAAGGGCAAACGAACTACGGGGTGAACATAGCAATATTGTCTACAAGAGCGAGCTACATGCGGCTCACACAGGCTCTGGGGTGAGTTCCTAAATCTGCTCTGGCAGTAGAAGATTCACGTGCTAACAATGAATATTTGCAGGCGCAAAAGACGGACATGGTAATTGCACTAAAGATATTCCGCAAGTCTGATGGCTTTGCATTGTTTGAGAAGGAAAAGAATAACCTCCTGGAGACGCAACGTATCAAGGACAGACATCTCATTCAATACTTGTTCTTCTGCAAGCGAGACCAGTCTTACTTCATAGCCTTTCCATGGGCAGAAGGGGGGAATCTCGAGGAGTTCTGGATGCTACACACGTCAAATCAGGAGTATATGCTGTGGTCTCTGCAACAGATGCTTGGAATCAGTGGCGCCCTCCGGAAGCTGCATGGCATCAACTTCCGTCATGGAGATCTTAAGCCTGGGAATATCCTCCACTTCAGGTTCCCAAACGGCGGGCTGGGTAATCTTGTCATCGCAGATGTCGGCATTTCCAAGGTTCACAAAGCTGCGACTTACGTGAGGTCCATGGGTACCCTCACCAGAGCCACCACACCTTCATACGAACCACCGGAAGCCCTACAGAAGACGAACAAGCCTAGACCTCGCCGATACGACATTTGGTCAATGGGATGCATATACATCGAATTCGTCATATGGATGATTTACGGATTCAATGCCATCAACAGCTTTGCCGAATTCAGGGAGGACGGGACGTCCATTCAACGAACTGCAAATTTTTACGCGCTTCGAGGAGACGCTGCAGTGATCCATCCATCAGTTTCTGATGCATTTGCAGCATTGCGACAAGATCCCCGTTGTCAAGGTGATACAGCGCTAGGCGCTCTCATCAATCTAATCGCCCAGCACTTGTTATTGATTCAAGTGGACGATCGCGTCACCGCAGACATTCTGTACGAGAAACTTGAAGAGATCGTGCGCCGCGCAACTAAAGACCCCTCTTTCATAACAGGTCAAACAAGGCCTCCCCAAAATACTCCGGCTATCTTTGGGCGGTCAGTTGAGATTCCTTTAGGTCTTAGGCGAGCGACCAGCTGGGAGCAACAGGAGAGCTAAAGTACAAGATATCTTTTGTTGTTCACGCTTTAGGTATAAATGGAGTTTTCGGCAGATGGAATTCACCTAGGCATTGTGTTTTGTTCTGTTTTTGTTTCTTTTTGTCAACTCTTCGGCGCAGTTCAGACTCCCAGAACGGTGTTTTCAATTCTTATTTCAGAGTCGGCCTTACTTGCTCAAAGTATGGTAGTAGTACATGGATCGGCACAAAAGCCCACGATGCAAATGAAATCTTTTTACTTCTTTTCTTCCTCATCAATACATGGCATACAGTTCGCTCGCAAGGTTTTCTGATGATCGACAAGCGTGACTCGTTCTCGTAGGTTAAGCGGTTGAAGAAACCGATGGTACCTTCTTTCCATTGTCTCCAATAGTTTCGCTATCTTGAGAACTTGCAAAGGTGGATGAGTTATTCGAAAACCAATGGATTTAGGCCTCTAAAAGAGTTTAGAGAATGCATTCCCTGTCAAATCAAAATATTCATGCGCGACTCATTCACCGAAAGCGCAGTCGTAGAGACCCGGGGCTGAATAACGCTGAACGACGCCTAGCTGAGCAAGACATGGGGTTAGAGCAGTCAGGCGCTCGGAGAGCGAGCAGGAGAAGGGGACGTGCCACTTGGTACATTTCATAGGGTCTAGTCTATCTTGCAGACGAAGATCGCCCTAGTGCCAGGCGCTGGGTGATCTTGTCTTGTCGTTGAGAACGGCGGTGCTGTTCTTGATGCAAACGTCTTTGACAGTTTAGATCCACCGCAAGGCTGATATAAGTAGCGTTGAAATAAGATCAGCGACTGCACGGACTCGTCGATTGCACGACCATGAGCGTACTTTGATTTCTAAATTCAAGGTTTCGTCCTGTAAGAACATGATGATGGGATCTCAAACTCCGGCACGTCTCTGTCTCGATCAAACTTCATACATCTAGACCGAATAACTTTAGTCTCCCGTCTTCGGTTCTTTGTAAGCGCTAACATCGTTGAGCGTTGAGATACCCGTGATCATCGCCAACAACTGATCTTATTCGAATGTATAATTAAGTTCGAATCGCACGCAGACTCTAGTTAAATGCATTTCGGGCCATCTTCCGTGCATTGCTTGAAAGATTTATTGGAGAATTCTTTCCAGACAGCTCTGGTTCTCTGCAGGGGTTCCTCGACTTATCGCAATCTCTCCATAGCTTTAATCAACACCGGTTTGTCTAAGATCGACCAGCGGAGCAAGTAAAAATTCGGCACAGCACACTGGACTCAACCGCCTCCCTTGATCCCCAATTTGGAACATGCCTTTGCACGTACTTGAATAAATTTTTACCAGTCTGAACAATTGTGGCGTAGCTGTATGAATCTTTCGGTTCGGGCACAACTTGGGATGAAGTATCCTCATATCTTGATCAGGCAAAAACACGTCCCCCTTTTTCCTCAGTTCCTTCAAGTGAAGGAAAAACTTCTACATCACTTCGCTAGCATCGTGATACAAAATTTCCGTTGCTCACGTGTAGTGGAAACCCTTACCGGTCGGTCCAGGCACGCGGGGACCAGCTACATGACTCAGGCGACTAAGGTCCAAGTTCCTGTTCTTTGAAAGGGGTTGCCACTCATGGCCTAAGCCTCCCGGCATTTCGAGAGTCTAGACCGCGCTCCCAGCGGACCGCGCAAAACCAAACATAGCGCCGAAATCGAACATGTGGTTCTCGATGAGGCGGTAGAACTGGGCATGGAGTGATGGGAAGAACCTTGGTTTAAGCCCCTGACGGAACAGATATTTACGGCAGCAGAGACACAAACAAGATCTCTGGTTGGCCGAGCTCGGATGACAGCAAGCTGCAGCGAATCGGGTGCTTCCGAGTGGGAACCACACCATCGAGGGGAACTCTCGAGTCTTATGCAGGATCTTCGGGTTGGCCCTAAGGCCATCCTACGGCACTAGTTTTCTTGCAACCTCACGAACAGCTCCGTGACATTGTGTCATCTCGACCGTTATGGCGGTTTATCACCATTTCCGAAGGCCAGCACATCATCCGAAAGACGCGTCAAAGAGAAAAGGGAAACCCCATGACGACATGTGCATAGTTCCATATTGCATACCATCCGCAAGCCAAGGCCGCGCAGGGACTCACAGGGAGTCCCCTGGCGAATGACGGCAAGCATCCCGATTTTGTTAGGTAATAGCAAGTCGGGCCCTAACGAACTTGCGCCAAAACATGGTGTGCTAGCACGTTCATGGAAATTCGATCTGCTGCTTCTCGTGGAGCGGTTTCGGCCCAAGTGGAGTTTGATGGATACGAAAAAGTATTTCCGGTATGAGAACCTTTCCAGGTTACCGGAGGGTCCGGGTGACAAGTTGCCGACGTCGTGAACCGCCGGTCCGGTTCTACTTATAAGAAAGGGGTCTTCCCCCATACTTTTCCCCACGATCCACTTGTGTCTCCCACAAGGTCAGAATTTTTCTTTGGTAATATATTGTGCTATTGTATCTTGCTTTTCTCTTTCTTCTCTCGGCTCCATCCTGCTCCGCTACCAAGTTGGAAGATATTCGCTCGTTTTCTGACCGTCGATGCAATGGCGGGAATCTCACAGTCCTCTCCCGATGATGACCCTGGTCCCGAGCCCGGCGGCATCGGCTCGGCCTCTGCGGCAGTACCTGAGCCGGTGGAATCCGCTTCCGAGCCAACATCCGGCTCCGACACGGCCGGGACAAGCATGCCTTCCGAGGCCGCAGCTGCAGCCGCCCTAAGAAAGGAGAAAGGCCGCGTCAGATTTAACAGCAACGCGGCCGCGACCAAGCCTCCTACATCACCACCAGCAGTCCCAACTACACCCAAGCTAGCTCCGGCACAGCCTACCAGACCATCTATTCTACGAGGTGGTTCCGGCAGTTCCATCCCTACCGTGGCTACTTTCGCCAAAGAGGAACCCCATCCGCCGGATGAGAATGAACGCCAAGAAGCAAAGTCTGCAGCAGCTGCCGCTCAAGAACGAGCCCGGCAGATGGCTGAGAATGTTCACTTCGGCTCGCCGACCCGCGAGAACCGAGACTCACTCGAGTCCGCTACTACCACCACCGCAAGCGAGTACGACCTCGGAGGAGGGGAGGGAGCCGGAGGATACATTGCTCTCCAAGATCTCCATTCCCGCCAGCCACTCAATGGCGATTCGGCCGAGGCTGAGAAGAAAGCTCACGAGCACCATGCCGCCCTGAACGACGAGGCTTACAAAATTGTGAGAGCCCACACCTGGCGCCTCGCCGAGAAACCCGAGAGCGTCGCCGGTCCATCCAACGCCCAGGAAGCAGACATCCACAAGGTCACCGAGCACCTCCTACAGGAGATCAATGATGGTCAATACGATGGTGTTTACTCCGTCCCTGCACCCACGGAGTACCGCGGCAGCGTTCTGTCGCAGCTTCTGAAGCTGTACAAGCCTGCGGAATCAGGCAATCAGTACCAGTCGTCCGGGCAGACCAATCGCAGCTCCGTCACCTCTTTCTCCTTTGGTGGACCGTTGCCGGGAGCTGGCACACCGGGCTCGAACTCAGGCACCGCGACCCCGACGACGCCCAAGAAGAAGAAGTGGTATGAGGCAAACCGCTCCCAGGAGACCCTCGTCAATCTCATCGAAGCTTCAGCCCGCCTCGCCAACCCTAATACGCAAGGGAAGACTGACGAGTCACCCAAGAATGGCAAGGCGGCTGGTAAGAAGACGCGGCCGAAGCATAAGCGAACTGCCAGCAACTCCATCGCAGCGTACTTGGCCAGACAAGAGGAGGAGGCCAAGATTACCGTCCACATCGCCGAGACGCTTTCCAGACAGGAGTATATCATCACACTCTGCAAGGCTTTGATGCTCTTTGGTGCACCAACGCATCGTCTCGAGGAGTACCTCAGCACAACGGCCAAGGTCCTTGAGATTGATGGTCATTTCCTGTATCTCCCAGGATGCATGATCATCTCTTTCGACGATCGGTCCACCCACACAACCGAAGTCCGCATCGTCCGCGTAGCCCAGGGTATTGACCTTGGAAAGCTGAGAGACGCGCACCACGTTTATAAGGAAGTCATCCACGATGTTGTCAGCGTCGACGATGGCATTCAGCGGTTGGACACCCTCATCAAGGCCAAGGACAAGTTCCACGCCTGGATCCGAGTCCTGGTCTTTGGCTTGACCAGCGCCACGGCTGCCCCCTTCTCGTTCGGCGCTCGCATGATCGATCTCCCACTATGCTTCTTCTTTGGCTGCCTCGTCGGCTTTCTGCAACTCATCGTGGCCGCCAACTCCAAGCTATACAGCAATGTTCTCGAAGTGACGGCTACCGTCCTGGTAAGTTTCCTGGCACGAGCCTTCGGCAGTATCAAGGGCGGCGAGCTCTTCTGCTTCTCGGCCCTGGCCCAGGGAGGCATCGTCATGCTTCTACCTGGATACCTAGTTTGTAAGTGACCTCTTCGCACAACCTACCCCATCGTGATGTCCCACCCGAGCTGTACCTCCTTTTCCTCTGCGCTTCTCGCGTACGTGTTGGGGATGCTACTTGCCTACGGGCACCAAAAACCTAGGACAAGCCGCTGATGGCCCAGTGTGTTCCGCCCTCGAGCTCCAGTCCCGCGCCATCGTTCCCGGTTCGATTCGCATCGTCTACGCCATCATTTACTCCCTCTTCCTCGGCTTCGGCATCACGATCGGCGCCGTCCTCTACGGCATGTTCGACGAAAACGCGGTCTCCACGACAAGCTGCACCAACTCGATCCCCACTTACTACACCTTCATCTTCGTGCCCCTCTTCGTCCTCTGCATCAGTGTTCTGTATCAGGCAAAATGGCGCCAGATGCCAGTCATGCTCGTTGTCGCCTTCGCCGGCTACATTGTCAACTACTTTAGTAGCTTGCGCTTCAGCGCCGCACCGCAGGTCGCCAATGCCCTTGGCGCGCTTACTGTTGGTGTCCTGGCGAACCTGTACTCGCGTCTGAGGCACGGCGTCGCGGCGGCCACACTCATCCCGGCCATCTTCACGCAGGTGCCCGGAGGTCTGGCGTCCACTGGAGGATTGCTGAGTGGTCTGAGTGCGGCCAACGCAATCACCAACTCGACGCACGCCGTCAATGGCACAAGCTCTGTTCAATACTCTGGAGGCGAGTCCCTGAACACAGTCGTATTCAACGTCGCCGCCTCCATGATCCAGATTGCCATCGGTATTGCCGTTGGTCTGTTCATCAGCGCGTTGATCATCTACCCGCTCGGCAAGCGTCGCAGTGGTCTGTTCAGTTTCTGAACATGTGCCAAGCTGCGCGCCTGGCATATTCAACTGCAACTTCGTAGTCTTCTCTTCAAGTCCTGTTCTATTTTTTAGCATCATGTCTAGCCTTCAGTCCATCGTATTCCACTGGACCAGTCCATATAGTTCAACAACCAGAATCAGGCCGGTAGCGGCGCCCTGTCCTACCTCAAGGTCTTCCATAGCGATTATAGCACCAGTCCTCCAGAGGAAACAACAGCAAAAGTAAAAGCCATGTACGTATGTAGATTATTACAAAATTAGGAAAATGCAAGGCGTTGGGGTAGATGGAAAGGAATTCAGTCATTACCGATGATCTCGTACTTTCATCTAAGCTGCATTCGATGTGATGGAAACCTTTCACGAGTGCTGATGTCGCAAGGATGTCTTCCACACATTTTAGGGGTGTCCAAAGCATCGGGGTTCCCTTACTCTTGGTCTACCATACACGGCGATGCAGCATGGAGACAGCCGAACTATCCTCCGCAATTCACAGGGCCATTTAAGAGATAGCGCCAGACCGAGTCCCTGAAACTAATGAATTGGTACAGTAGCTTCAATGGAGCCTCTGTCATGGAGGGAGGGAGGGATTGCGGCAACGACGTTGGACGAGAGAAATAGTGATGAACCCTTACCCACGAGCAACTTCAGCATTGGGCAAACGATGAGGGATAACGACATGAACATATGCTATCGTAGCTGACAATCTAGCTCATCGCGATCTTTAACCAAACTCATCTATCGCAGTTATTGGTTGACGAGATCTTGGCGAGACGCAAAAGGCGAAAATGCGCCACACACTGTCTTAGACCCGGCCCGAGAGTTCGCACTCGATCTTAGTCTCAGTTTGACGTACGGAATAAGATAACAATGCGAAGATCACCGCCCTGCGCCTGTGACATTGATGCACGCTGGCAATGTGTGAAAGGGCCGACGACGTCAAGGGTTCATGCTTTCAGGATATACCGTTCCCAAGGAGCGAGTCGCTGCCTTTCGCGATATTTCATCTGACTTCACCTGTTACACTGCTCTGTCGGGGCTACACAACATCGTCAACGTCTCTGTTCTCGACAAGCAACCTTGGCAGGTGCCACGATACAGACGATGACAGACGTTGAACAACGACGTCATGCGTACTGGATCACAACGCATAGAACGAACTTCGGTTCAAAGCAACTCTATCAGTGCCCCTTTTGAAGAACTTTCACGGTGAACCTCAGCATGACCCGTCACAGGTTAATTTTTAGAACACACTTCACCTTCTATGCGTAAGCTCCCAGTGCTTCCTCAATCATCTTCGAGTATGCTAGGACACCCGATACCACACCTTCATGGGGTTCTTAGACGGAGCGGCAATCACACCGTGATTTTCCATTTTACAGAGTAGCAAAGAGATTTGACTTCGTAGTGAAAATATACTCACCAAATCAGAAGGATTATAATAGTTTACTAACTTGCTCAGGAATTGAACAATTTTGCATGCAATGATCGGAAGCAGGTATGCCAGCGATCAATCGAGCATCACTATGTCCAAGCATAATCGGTCACATGTGTGTCGCAAGCCAAAGTTCTTCCAACGCGCTTTGCACGTGTGCTCTCTGGCTTCTGATTACATGTGGCGTTGCTTGCTCAAGATGCTTCGAACCCCAACTTCGGAGAGAGAGCGGCAACGGGAATAATGTAGCATTTTCTCGGCTTTTCTCAGCTCAGAAAAATGTCCTTTAAATTCGTGGTGCGCCAAGTCCGAGAAATGAGCATCAGTGTCACGAGTGCCTCACTGCATAGGGCCTTTTGGTAAAAGGCCTTTCCTCGTCTGGGGGTCATGACTAGAGGCTTGTCAACATGGCTGCGTGTGCGGCCGTATCTGCAGCTGTGGGGTGAGGCATTTACACAAAGCACCTCACTAAGTCGTCGCTACTCTTCGTGTGATCATAATCCCTTGTAGAGGCTGACAAGACTCAGTGTTGGTCCAGGCCCGTCAACCTTAAACGCATTAAGCATCGTAGTATTCGGTCAAGCGTCCGGGATCCCGATCCGTCACCTGCATCAGGGAGCTTTTTTCAGCTTTCCGGATTGGATCACGTTGAGGGGTCTCCAACGTCCACGGCCGAAGCGAAGCCAAAGAGTAAGTAATGGCTTATTTGACCCTTCCCTGATCTCTTTCTTCACACCTGAGTCGGATTTCAGCTTTTGAGACATCACCGCTGTCCATCGGATGTGATGTCACTTCCAAGGGAAAGCACACATGGCCTTCGGGGCGGAAAGAAATGCTTGGTAAAGCCTCTCAAAAGTCAGGGTGTCAGTGGCTCGCGATCCATGGTTACACAAGCCCGGAAATCACCAAGTCTTATTGCGAGAGACTATGCCACTATCAGCGATTGGTAATTCGGATCTCGCAGTAGAGAGAACGTCTTCGGCGCGGACAAGACACAGAGCCAAGCTAACGTGAGACAAGAAGCGCCCCCGGCCGATTACGCCAACGCCAAGTAAACGTCCCGTTTTGGGCCGCAACTTAACATGCCAGTCTAAACATCTTTGGAATGGATCCAGGTGTCAATTCAGTCGGAAAATCTGCACAATCAAGACAGGCAGCGGACCCCGTGGCTTTCATATTTCGGGGTTTAATCGAATGATGAATTTGAAATGCAAACTTGCGAAAATGTAAGATGAGGAAAACTGATGAACATTCCTCTTTACCAATTATCGGCATGCCCAATATAACACCAGACCGAGCCCGAGTCAGGACACTTTGAGTAAACCTCGCCTCGGGAATATAAGACACCTGCCGCCGGGTTCCGCCCTGTCAAATAGACAAGACGACACAAGTCGATTTCCACTTTCAGGTTTCACCCCAACTTTCTTTTGGTGGGAGGTGTCAGCCCGTCTGAACGAAAGCGTCAACTCTGTTCGGGAAGCTAAATCATCGTAATTAAGTGCCCGGTTCTAACGATTTTCGATTCAAATAGCCTCGATCTGGCCGCCACTTTTCTGCTTACCGCAAACAACGTTCCTCAAGCACAGCGGCCGGCCCGAAGTCACCATTCTGTCATACCGGCTGGCTTACACGCGCTCACACAGATCGCTCACCTCAACCCCAAAGCTGCCACATTTCACCGATGCGAGGAGGGCTTATCCTATAGAAGAGTTGTGGCTCGGGAGCCAAGACGGATTTTGATGCGGCGTTACGTTCTGGCCATCATCGCTAATCACTTAAGTACGGATTCGAAGAGGGCATCGTCATTTGCGGCTTAAAACTAGGAGCGAGAGGTCGGCACGGAGTATTACATCCCACACTTGTACAGACGAGGCTCAAAGAGGGCGATCTTGGGTGAGAGACCCCGCCGAGTCTTTTGGGGCTTGTATAACAGCTTTGGAACCACCTTTCTCGGCGTCCAGAGTACTTCCCTCGTCCAGTCCTCTCCTGACGACTGTAACTCATCCGCACCTCTAGCCAAGGGATACACCTCTTCTTTGAATAGGTTGCTTGGCTATCAACCTTCACCATGCGGTTCACAAACCCATTCTCGCATCCTCCACGGGATACATACGAGCGACACTCTCTCATCGCCGAGCAAGATGGCCGAACTTCACCGTCAACAGAATCGCTGGACCAGATCATCGACATTGAGAAGCGCGAATACCCCTTCCTAATCTCAGTGAGATCCGCAAGAAACTCAGTATCCTCATTCCTCAACGAACACCTCCACCTCGGCGGCGACCTCACCTGGACGGACCGCCTCCTCACACTCCTCACAAAATTGAAGCCATTCGTCTTCCTCTTCCTCCCTACGTTCTTCATCAGCCCCTTCAACTACTTCACCACACCCCCAAGCCAGCGACAAAAGCCTAGGAAGCTAGGGCCGACTGCATACCTAGACGGCCTGCGCGGCGTCGCAGCCTTTGTGGTCTACATCTTCCACTTCTCCTACCTCTGGTTCCCAGACCTCCGATGGGGCTACGGCTTCGCGGGCCACCAGATGTTCTGGCAAATGCCCATCGTTCGGGCCCTGCACTCCGGCCGCGCCAGCGTAACCGTCTTCTTCGTCATCTCAGGCTTCGTCCTCACCCTCAAAACCGTGTCGATGATCCACAAGCGCAAGATGGACCAGGCTCTAAGTGCCCTAGCCGGCTCCGCCTTCCGCCGCCCGTTCAGATTGTACCTCCCCATCTTTGCATCAACCTTCATCATCGCTCTCTTGGTGTATGGTGGAGAATACGTGAGGGACCCCTCGGGAGCGCCTGTACCGCCCCGGGGCCCGAGTCTCGACCAGCAGCTGCAGCACTGGTTCTGGAGCACGGTCAACTTGATGAACCCGTTCCGAGCTATCGTCAACAGGGAGAACATGAAGGGAAGCGAGTACGACGGGCATCTCTGGACGATCCCCGTCGAATTCAAAGGCTCGCTGCTTGTCTTCTTCCTCTTGCTCATCTTTGCGCGAGCAAAGAGATGGATTCACATGGTCGGCGTCACGGGTGTTACCCTCTGGCTGGTCCACATCGGCGACTGGGACCAGGCTCTCTTCTGTGCCGGACTCCTCCTCGCAGAGCTCTCCATTATTATGCCCAATACCGCTCCGACGACAGAGACGCCAGAAGACGAGCTCCCCAGCTACAGACTGCGCGCCGTCAGAAGGTACGGCTCGAAATCCATCCTCATATTCCGCCACGCAGGCACACTAGCCCTCTTCTTCCTCGGCCTGTTTCTCTTCTCTTACCCAGAGTACTACGGCGCCTCGACCCCAGGCTTCATCACAATCTCGCAATGGGTACCAGACTACTACAAAGCAATGGGCGACCGCACCCAGCTCTACTGGAACTCCATCGGCGCCATCATCTTTATCTTCGCCTTGATGTACTCCCCGCCCGTCACCTTCAACCTGAAGACCCTGCTACTCAGAGGTCGCAACATCCGCCTGCCGTGGCACCAAACCAACCCCGACCTCGACGACGACGAAAAGGAGGAACTCGCGGCAGCAGCTACATCTGCCTCCTCCATGGAACCCGAGACAGAAAAAGCCGAACCGCTCCTCCAGCGCCCCTTCACTACGAGCTTCGCGCAGTACCTCGGACAGATCTCCTACTCACTGTACCTGTGGCACGGCGCCATCAACCACATGGTCGGCGTCAGGTGGCTGTCGCCGGCGCATGGCGCATTGTCGCTGGCCGGTGCCCAGGCCAAGGTGCTCACGGAGGGCGGGAACGCCGCCGGTGGTGCTGAGATGGTGAACAAGGCTTGGGGCGCGTACGAGCTTGCGTTCTTCTGGGGTTCGCTGGTGAACACACTGGCACTGTTGTGGGCGAGCGATGTGTTTAATCGGATAGTTGATGTGAATGCTGTGAAGTTGACTCGTTGGCTTGGTGAGAAGGCGTGGAGGAAGGATTGATCCAGTTTGATACTGAGATCATGTTAGCGAATTCACGAGCAATGCACTTTCGATAAGTGTTCTAATAGCCTAGTCAAATGAAACTTTACGATATTATTCAACCCAATGCCCCGAACGCGCATGAGATACTTCCAACTTTCATGTTTTGTGCAATGAATAGTGTGACGATACTAGCCCGAATACTTGCCGGATCCCTGAAGTAGAAGATCATGGACTTCCTCTCACATGTATAAAAGCTGTAGCGGCGCCCCTTAAAAGTATTGTCTCATTTTGTACAGAAAGTGGTCACCCCGAGGCAGTCTAACTGCGTTGTAACCACACCAGTTCCCAAGCTTGTCATCAAATCATGCCGCGGTGAATCCGCATCCAGTCTTTCCACTCTCATTAGCAACCGCTGTGGCCGAACAAACTCCCTTAGGCCCGGCACAGCACCCGGAAGCACAGTCGGCGTTCGAGAGACACTGACCCGTGATGAACTGCTGACCATTCCCTTTGCCAACATTCTGTGAGCCAGGAGCACCAGAAGTGCCAGCACCAGCGCCAGAACCTGCACCTGTACCTGCGGACGGAGCAGCTTGGGGCGGTGCCGCAGCCTCAGCCGCCGCACCGCCTCCAGTAGAGCCACTGGCGGCACCTGCTCCCGTGCCGGTGAAGCCACACCCCGCCTTGCCGTTCTCTGTTGCGACGGCTCTGGCGGCACAAGCACCTTTGGGGCCGTTGCAGCACCCCGAGGCGCAATCCGCATCAGACAGACATTGTCCCGTGATGAACTGTTGGCCGTTACCGGCGCCGACGTTCGAAGAGGTCCCTGATCCTGCGTCGCCTCCGCTTCCGGCGGCGGCTTCCATGGACGGAGCGGCCTGGCCTGCTCCCTGGGACGCGGCGGGCGCCGCAGCGGTACCACCATCACCGAAGCCGCATCCTGTTTTGCCTGCTTGGAACTGGGCCCCGAGTCCAGAGCAGATGCCGGCGCCGTTTAGGGTCGCGCAGCAGGTTGAGGCGCAGTCTTTGCTGTTGAGGCAGGCGCCGCCGATGAACTGGACGCCGTTGCCATTGCCGACGTTCTTGTCACCAGATGGGTCTGGTGTCAAGGGGCTGGGGATTGCAAGGGTAGAAGCAGCGACTTGGGTATGTTAGTCGGAGTTGGATAGTAGAGTGACAGCGCCTGGGAGTCGGGAAGTGCGAGGGATAGGACTTACAGAATGCTGCGGCAAGAGAGAAGCGAACCATGATGTAATAATGAGAGTATGAAGAGAATGAAGTACTGTCAAAGTACTCGAGTATAAGAAATACAAGAACAAGATGTAAGTGATCGATGCTGGCGCTTTGAGTTAGATCCTCATCCAGCTATGCGGGCGTGTGCCATCTTAAGTATGTTCCCCGTCTCTCCATCATTGACGATGAATTATCGATCCGAACATTCCTGCACATCTACAAGGGCTCTCCGCGCTTGCTGATGCCTCCCGTCCGTCAAGCAGGTCATCCAAAGATGCGACGCAGGTCTGTCACAGGGGCACGTTTCTGCAACTGAGGCTGAGCAAGTGAGCAACCAGAATTCGCAGCTGAATGACCGACATCTTTCTCTTTCCGTTGCGTAGTAGTGCTGTCAAGATTCGGGACCGCCACCCGGCGATCCTGATGCCGTCGAAACCCCATGAGACCAGATGATCAGAGACCATGGCGCGGCGTGGACCAGTGAGGTTGTCGAGGCTGAGGTTGGAGAACTGGGTCGCAGACGAGGCCGTCCCTGTCGTGCTAATGTTTCGGATGGGACGAAACATCGGAGAACGGCAAACGGGCCTAAACGCGCTCTCGAGCCCCTGAACCAGGGCTGCTGCCAGCTGGAGGAAGAGAGTCGTCGACTCCTCACAATGGAGAGGAGATGAAGAAGAATGTGGTCGCCGTAGAATTTCTGCATTGCGTGCGAGCTCTCCCCTGCCACGATCTTCCGACGATCCAGGTTTCCCCATCTTCACAGGTGTAGTGTGGCCCAAGCCCGTACTGGCAGCTCATTCGTCTGCTGTCTTTGGTCTGGCTGAGACCAGCATTGCGAAACGGGAGAGGCTGTCAGCTCGGTGTGGTCTGTCCGATGATGGGCCGTTTGAAGCGAAGGGTCTCCTATTATTCGCGAGGATGGACTCGACTCCACGGTGACCCAAAATCCAACCCCATTCCCCTGGGGTTGAATGTGAGAGAAGTCGCAGTCTGAGGACATGGTGCGGATAGATGTTTGGCCCGCCTCACAGCATAAATGTCCCGTTGACTAACCACTACGGCCATGTGTAGTGCCTGGTCTAAGCCTCGTAGTATGCTGTACACATCTCGTAAATGAACGTTTGGGAATCCGTGATGCTGCCTGGACGGGATCCTTGAAAGGGGTACCCTCGAGCAACGTTGCTTCACGACGTGACGTAAAAGGAACGCGGCGGGCTAACTGCTATGCCGAATTCAGTGTTGAACATCATCTTTCGGGACGGATGGTTTTCCCGCGGCATTGTGGATAAAAAGTGCCAAGAAGAAGACAGACGTCGTTGAATGTCCAAATGTTCAGCAGAGTTTCGCGAAGTTGTGAGGATCAGCCAAGCGGTGCCCTGTGAGGAATTGACTTTCCCACAGCACAGGGGCTCTCCTGTTCAGTGCTCTTTTGGCAGCTTCGGGGGAGTCAAGGCCCCTGCCGTCCCAGTGAAGCTTACCTTACTTATCTCTTATCTAATCAGAGAGTCTTCTCATCGTTATCTTATCCCCTCTCTCCTCACCGGATAATGGAAGGGTAGGTACCTAGGTAGTGACGAGGTGTTCCTCCCTCTCATGAGACATTCCATCGTAGATCGCATCTTCATCTCATCACAAACCCTCGTTCCAAAGGTCATGATATCCAGAGAAATTGCCCTGCGAAAAAGCGGATGAAACCTTCATTCAAGCCAAAGTGTGCTAGGATTTCTCGTTACCGCAGAGCCGAATATCGGATAGCCCCCACGAGTCCAATGGAAACCAGATCACGACTTTACCACGGACGTATGGTATCGACGGTCACATTTCAACACCGGACCAACCCACCATCGCTGTCAGGAAGCAGGATCATAACGGATGACATGAAATAACGAGTACTTGGAAGCACCCGGCCGGAACTTCTCGACGAAAGCTCCGAGGGAAGGATGGCCAGCCATCCCATAACATGGGTAGAGCACCATCACCTGAGAGCGACTTGTCAACGCGAGCTTGTCCAAATTCGACGGACACTTCTCACTGCTATCCGGGCTCCTGTAACCTTCGATCATCTTCTCGGGCGGTGAATGCTTCGGCAACTTCAATGCACAAAAGTCAGGAGCGACTGGACAACCATGCAAAGTGGCTTTCGACTTGCATCCTTCCCTACTCCCCCCCGGTGCGTCTGATTGGGCCACGACACGGACTTCAGTTGCATTAAATCCCTTGAGAACCCAGGACGGCCTATGAGATTGTACCATTTGCAGCATCTCGTCCAGGGTCTACCGGCGCATCCGTGGTGTTGACCTGGCTCCCGGAATCGTCCCAACGGCTAACCTGCATTTTGACACCTCTCAAGATGCACCTCCAAGCTGCATCGCCCTAGTCCCGCCCTATCCCATCTTTGGATTCTTCGGCCTATGTCAGCTAAGACATGTCGCTGGCTGGAAGCAGTCGAATCCCCCTCCCTCAGGGTGCCTGAGTACCTAGTGACATCAGGTATCCCAACATTCCAGGAGAACCCCGCTTGCTGGCCTGCGGGATTGTTCGCGCCCCTCCATCCTCGTGTCGAGTTTGAATTGCTTCTGCTTTACCATTGGGCCCATATTCATGGTTTAGAGGATTCAGATCAAAGAGTCGAAGTCTCTCGAATATGGCTACGCCAGCACAAGACGTCGTGGTCGAACCGGACGACTTCAATGACAATGACTCGTCCCTGGGAGATGTCAGCAACGTTCAACCCCTTGTCATCCCCATCAAAGTCATCTTGTGGCTGATGGTTGCTACAGGACGGGACCTCCTCAACCGCAAGTTTGAGCAGCTCAATTCTCGACTATCGCAAAGAAAATGGCCGCACCTATCACAAGTTTCGCGATGGGAGTTAGTGATGCTGAGCCTGCATACCCCTTGATCCTTCACTGACACCCTAGGAGAGTATCACTTTCCAAACGATGAAGAAGAAAACGAGAGATTAGGTCAGTTTTGCTAATCACCTATCCCATTCTCAAAACTGACTTTAAACTGACACTCGAAGATCTTCAACACCACATCTTCGACCTCTCTTTCGATGGGAAACTCGGGTTGTCCCCGCCCAATGAGCCTGGATCCAACATTGGCCGCGTACTAGACCTGGGAACCGGAACAGGCATCTGGGCCATGGACTTTGGAGACGAGCATTCAGGGGCCGAGGTTGGTGTTGACACATCAGTATAGCTTATGGCCCTCTTACGCTGATATCGCAGGTCACCGGCGTTGATCTGTCACCCACCCAACCGCAATTGTCAGTATCGCCAACCGCTTTCACCACAGGCATGACACTAACAGAGCATACAGTGTACCACCTAACGTCAAGTTCGAAGTCGACGACATTGAGGACACTTGGACGTACTCACGTCCTTTCGACTACATCCACAGCCGGATGATGAACTCTAGCATCTCAAAGTGGGAGGAGTACATCCGCCAGTCCTATGAGTAATCACAGATACGACATCTCTTTTGACAAGCCAGGCATTAATGCATCATGACAGAAATCTCACTCCCGGCGGCTGGCTCGAGCTCCAGGAATTCGGCCTACCCCTCTCTGACGACGACACCCTGAAAGAGGAGCACGCTCTCTATCAGTCCATGAAGCACCTTGGCGAGGCAGCAGCCAAGTCAGACCACGCCTTTGTCGACCTCGACTCGCTCAAGCCCATGCTCGAGGCCGCCGGCTTCGTTGACGTGACGGAGCTGCGCTTCAAGTGGCCCAGCAACACATGGCCGCGAAACGCAAAGTTCAAGGAGCTCGGCGCCTGGAATTACGAGAACATCACGACCGGTCTGCAAGGGTTCCTCATGGCAGCGCTCACGCGCGGGCTGGGCTGGAAGGCGGACGAAGTCAACGTGTTGGCCGCACAAGCAAGGAAGGATGTTGGGGACCGAAGCATTCATGCATACTGGCCCATGTGAGCTGCCTTTTCCTGCACCACCAGTCGTCTGATGGCTGTTACGTGGAAGAAGAGTACTGACTCGAGCAGGATCGTGGTGTATGGGAGAAAGCCTGGCTCCGGTTAGGATAACGCCAAGGACTGAAAGATGACTTCGTCCGGGCCGGATCCATGGAAGACGGGCCGGGTGGGTTCCTCCGCACGGAGCACAATTCTCCAACACTGTGAGCCCACCCACCCTTACCCCGAATCGATCCATAATTCCCGACCAGGCGGACACGAGAAAATTTTTCACGGACGAAGCCATCGAGATTTCGGCCTCGCCGACGAAGCCAGCCCTACCCACGCACACACACCACACACCCAGCCGACTCCCTCCTTAGCACCACCCAGCGCCGCTTTCTTCAACAATTAATAACCCGCCTTGCTAGCTCAATCGGTAGAGCGTGAGACTCTTAATCTCAAGGTTGCGGGTTCGACCCCCGCGTGAGGCTCAAATCCTCACCGCGATTGGCAAAGCCACTCTTCGGGTTATCTTTTTTTGTGTCTATCGTGCCTGCCGGCCTCTCGTATGGCTTGCTCACTTAGTTCTTCTGGATGATTCTGTTTTTATCCTTTAATAGTGCTATGTTTCATGGATCTCATAGAAGATAATGAGATGCTTATCATGAGAAGGAGATAGTATTATGAACAAAGTCCACTTTGACAAGGAGAAAAAGAGGACAATCACGAAGAAGATCGACCAAGTCTCACCAACTAAGACTGTATGACATGTGCACATCACACTAAAGGTTATCAAAAGAACTCATCTGCAAACATGCTTTAGAATCACCAATCCCAACGTCCCCATCCTCACACCTACTACCCTACTCTCCTCCATCACTCATCCTCAACCTCGACCCCCCTAAACTCAAACACCCGATTCCACTCCGGATCCGCAAGCAAATCCCACACAAGCTCCTTCTCCACCGCCAACGAGATCTCGTTCCCCTCGTCATCCCCACCGGGACTCATCCTCGCAGGACGCGGCGGGTACACCACCACCAACCCTCCTGTGACAGAGTCCCACGGACACCGGAACCCGCTGGGGCGACCGAAGCCAAAGTCCGCGGTGTACGGGTCCGCATCGCGCCAGTCCGTGACGAGGAGGGTCGTGGGCGGGAAGACGTCGGAGCCGGCGTAGAGGGTTAGCTTGTTGCGGACATGTGCGATGCCGGATAGCATTGCGTCGATGGTGGGTGGGGTTATGCTGTTTGTGAGTTGGCGGATGTACCTTTAGGAAGAGTGTTAGTCGTCTGTGATTTTATCGTGTCTTGATCTGGCGTGACTCGGTGATTGGTACTGAAAAGATTAAGAAATCGCGAGGGAATAAAACAGAAAACAAAAAAAGACGAGAAGACTCACCACGCAAGCTTGCTTAAAGGTGCATCTCCAACAACCTCTTTAATCGTAAACTGCGGCACAACATGAGTACTCCTCGACGCGATAGCAACAGCAATCACATTCCCCTGCGTGCGCGCTGGCATAGGCTTCCCCGACGCATCGCACAACCGCCTCCTCACATCCACAGCCTCAACCCATTCCACCAGCGTCTCGGGGTCAGATTTATGTAATCGGGCTTTATGCTTCACCAGGACGCGCCACAGGTACGCATTGAGCGCATCGTAGCTCGAAATCCAGTAGTCGCTACCGCTACCGCTGTCGCTGCTGTCGCTTCCATCCGTAGCTGGCGCCGGGGTCGCCAACCGCTTCAATTCAAGAAGCTTACTCCGCGGAATATGAAAAAGCAACCTCGAAGCAGCCCTCTGCTCGGGATGCCGCGATGGTCTCGGTGGCCCGTCGACGAGTTGGTCAGCGGGCGGGTCCGCGACCGTGACGCGTGAGAGGTCCAGGCACGCGGGGTCCCACGGAGGCAGCTCCGGTGGCGCAGCAGCAGCAGCAGCAACAGTTGAGGTTGCATCACCACCACCACAACCAAAATTACCACCGCTACCACCAGCAGCGGCCGCCGCATCCGCATCCGCACCCGATGCCGATGCAGCCCAAATGGCGGCACAATTCTCGGCCAGCTGGTGCATTTCCCCCGCCCACCCGTTGACGTCGTTGGCCAAGTGGTGGTGCATCATCATCAGCACCAACCCGTCGCCGGGGATGAAGCTCGCTTTGAAGGACGCCGCTTTGGGGTTGTTCTCTGGCCTGTTCGCGGGTTTTTCGGCGGGCGTCATGGGCGGGACGCACCATAGGTTCAGATCGGGGCCGAAGGCGCGGGTGCTAAAGTGCTGCCGTTCAAAGTCGGCGTAGGAGGGGTATTTTTCATCTTGCTTTTCCTCGTCGCCATCATCCTCACCATCGTCATCGTAGGATTCGTTGCTACCGTCGAGCCATTGAACGTGAAACTCAACCGTGTCTTCGCGCCTCTTGTGAAAGCACAGGCCACTCCCGCCGTCGGGATCTTCCCGCAGCGTCCCGCAGAGGCGACGGCACTGGCTGAGCGTGATTTCGAGTCCTTGCTTGAGGACCTCTACGATCCTGCGCTTGTCTGCTCCCGGGTCGAGTTTGAAGAAGAGGGCGTAGGCGCAGTAGATTGTGCCGGAGCAGTAGTCTAGCGTGCAGAGGCGGTGGTATTCGTCTTCCGGGTCGGATATCCAGCCCGCGGGGTGGAGATTGTACACGTCGATTTTGGGAGGTGTCTTCTTCTTGTTTCCTTGCTGCTGCTGGTGTTGTTGCTGCTGCTGCTGCTGTTGACATCCAGATTCAAACTCGACCCGCCCCCTTAGGAGCGATGTAAACGTCCCCATGGTTGGAACCAGGCGGTAAAGGGATTGGAATGGAAACATTTTGAGTTTCCAGCGGTGACAACGACTTTGACAGAGTCGGAAAGGTTAACGGGCGTGGGCCAGCGTAATTTCAATACCCACGTCCGAAGTTCCCCACTGGCAGAGCAACGTAGAAG
>JFBX01000628.1:229873-257750 GCA_001563135.1 Colletotrichum simmondsii | reverse complement strand
GGGGGGGGGGGGGGAACAGCGTGTCGCAACAGAAGGAAACATACCCGAAAGCTCTTCCACGACATGCACAAAGTTGTCCATGCCAACCAGGTTGGTCTCCGTCACGGCCTGCGTATCAATAATCATACCCGACCCCCTGACCTCGGGATCCTGCCCCAGCCTCGACGTCACCGTCGCCGCCATCTTACTCACGAGCTCCTTGTACTTAGCCGGGTCCTCCTCGGAGCTCGCGTGGCCGTAGTAGTACACCAGCGGCAGCTTCACCGGCACCTGACTCGGCCCGCTCGTCGGCGTCGTGCCCCACCCGTCAACAGCCTCGACATCCAACAGCGACCCGACGACGCTGGCGCTCAACGTTCCCGGCAAGCTCAGCATCCCCTCCTTGGGATCCGTATTCACCACCAACGGCTGCGCGCCCACCCGCGCGGCGTAACTCGTCAGCGTCCTCGTCAGGCTCGTCTTCCCCGTCGTCGGCGGTCCGCAGACGGCGATGCGCGGCCCTTCCCTCCTCTCGGCGGCGGCGCGCTGGCGCATGGCGGTGAGCTGGAAGTGCAGGTTCAGGACCGAGTTGGCGGGGGAGTCTTGCGGTTTGGCGTACTCTGCGACGGACTCGTCCGCCAGCACGCCCTCGACCTCGAGCTCGCATCCCTGCAGGGTGAGGATCTTGGATCTGGTGCCGGCAAAGGTGTAGATGTGCTGGAGGGCGAGCTCGGTGCCGTCTTTTTCGGCGGTGCCGGAGAGGAGTTTGAGGGTGATTTGGGTGTCGAAGGCGACTTGGAAGCGCCATTCCCAGAAGGGCTGGAGGCGGATTGTGCGGGTTTGGTTTGCGGACGTCGGTTGCTGGTGGGTGGGTGTGTGTTAGCTGGCGGTTCTCGAGCTCTCTTGATGGTGTGGTTTCAAGAGAAAGACGGTGTTTGTTTGCTTACTGGCGCCACGAGGTGGCCCAAACCGGGGATCGACATGGTGGGATTATCTTATGATCATAGGATGTCGGGTCTTGAGGTTGAGTGGCGTTGCGACCTCTGGAGGGTTGAGGAATTGTCCAAGATGCTGCAATTTGAGTCGCGTGGAAAGTCACTGCCAACGCGCCTATTGGGAATTTCAATTGGGGACCTTGACATCACGGCTAGGGATTTTGGAGTGGTCCGTGCGGGAGCTTCCCACACCTGGCGGGGGTTTATTCGGCGGGGCAGCGATTCTCAGGGCCGTCGTCACTGTCGCATGCGGCTTCCATGTTCCTGCATATTCTCCAGGTCTAGTGGGACTGGGAACACGGTGCG
Organism: Colletotrichum simmondsii; assembly: GCA_001563135.1. Taxonomy (NCBI): domain Eukaryota; kingdom Fungi; phylum Ascomycota; class Sordariomycetes; order Glomerellales; family Glomerellaceae; genus Colletotrichum; species Colletotrichum simmondsii. Next base: position 256,470 of record JFBX01000628.1, on the reverse strand, counting down.
TATGATAATTTCTTGAACAGTAAAACTGTGATTCAGGCGTATTGATACAAGCCCTTCTTTCAAGAAAGACTCAGAGAATGAATGTGGTAGTCGGAGGCGCATGACCGCCAAAAGCAACCGCAAAAGTCCAGAAACATCGGCAAAAAGCGCACGATCCAGGGATCCACCCCGGTGCGGCGATGCCCCTCAGGAACCCAAGCCCCACTCCAGATCCCCCGGCTGCCTCCGTCTCGGCGGTATGTTCTTCCGTGACATCCAATCATTTGGCCGTCTTACCTCGGACCTAACCAGCACCATTACGCAAGTCCCCCACGCCTCACCAGTCATCCCAGCTCCGCCACCCTTACGACCCGTTACGTACCGGCTCACGGCTCAATCGCTTCGCTGCCTGCCTGCTGACCTGATCTGAGCCCGCGGGACCGAAACCTTGCGAGAGGCGAGAGGCGCAAACGTCACCTTATTTGCACCCGTTCAGTCACCCACCTTTAACTTCTGCGCAAGAACATCTTCTTGCAAAAGCGTCGACTTTAGACTACTACAAGCATCAACACCACAGAGACCCTCGCGAGTCTCTTTCCAATCACCTCCGGACCTTACACACATTACAACCCGAGCATCACACCCCGCCGCAATGTGTTCCGCAGACATCTTCCTCGGCCTCCTGGCCCTTCTCTTCCCGCCTCTCCCAGGTAATTATATCCCAATCCATCCGCGCATTCCAAAACGCATCACTCTTAACTGGACTGAAAATTAACATCTGCTCAAAACAGTCTGGGTAAAGCGCGGCATCTGCGGCGCAGACTCAATAATCAACATCCTCCTCTGCCTCCTGGGCTACATCCCAGGCCTCATCCACGCTTGGTACATCATCGCCAAATTCCCCGAGCCAGACTACGAATACGAGTCCGTCCCGCAACAGGACCGCGAGGGCGGCCGCGTCACCTACGTCTTTGTCCACGGCAACGGCAACGGTCCTCACACCCAGCAGCCGCGCCAGCAGCCCCGCCCCTCGCAGCACGGCGGCAAGGGTAACGGCGGCGTCGGATACGGTACCACGAACAACAGCAGCAACAACAACAATGCGGGTGGTTCGTCGAGACAACAGCAGCCACAGCAACAGCAGCCTCAACAGTACTCTGCGCAGCAGGGTGGCGCTGGCGAGGGAAGCAGCGATGGTGCTGTGCCTCCTAGCTATGCTGAGGTCGTGGCTGGCGACAACAAGATCCAGACTAGGGATTAAAGCAGGATGGAGATATTCCAGAGTGGCGTTGTGAGGTCTCTGACTTTACTGCTGCTGTTGCTATCCTTTATTCTCGACTGCCTTCTTCTTGTTTTTCTCCGGCTTTTCTGGCTTTTCTTCGCTTCGGCTTGCCCGGCTTGTTATTCTACTGGTGGCTCTTGTAAATTGGTCTAGGTCTTACGAGCGCGGGCAATATTTTGGGACCCGTGGCTATGCGGAGTTGAAGGGGTTTGACGAAGTAATAACGTTTTGCACGAGTTTACGCGAGACACTGGTGGGATTTCTCACTGTATCATTCACATACGTTAGATGCAAGATCCTCGAAATTCATCTCTGTAAAGGGGTATCTTGGTCCAATCTTCCCGAAACGCCTATGCTTCCGTGACGTAGCTACCTAAGAGGAAGTCCAATACAATGCCCCGTTTTCAGCCTCAAGCTCTCCCCTTGCTCATGATCCATCTAGTGAGACGACCAATCTGGTGATGTTCGCGTAGTGACAGCCAGCCGGTAATCTGTATATCAAATCAACGTCGGCAGTCAATTAGTAACAGCTTCTCCCTTGCCGGTCTTCGCGTCTGCCTTGATGGCCGACGGGGCGGGGCGCTCATTAGGTACGGGCTCCTTGTAGTGTCGCATGAGGTTCTGCGGCAGAAAGGTGTACCATTCCACGAGAACTTGACGAGCCTGCTTCACAAACTTGATGCCAATGTTGAGCTCGCATACGCAGAGTTGCAGTTTGAAACCTGGCTTCAGGCGCTGCAGGATTGAATCTTCCAGGTAGAAGGTATCTCGCTGTTCATCAGACAAAATGATATCCTCTCCGTAGTCGTAGCCATCCTCGATGACGCAGGGCTTTGTGATGATTGTTCCGACGGGCTCGAATCGGTGTCCCCTGCCTAGACGGATGCTCCGTGTGAGCTTGCGCGCCTCATCTGTCGGCTGGTGAATGGAGATGATCTCGACGCTGCACTCCTCCTCGCCGATGACCTCAATGGTGCCGTCTTTCAAACCATTGGTGACGGCATTGAACTGCTCTTGGGTAGCAGTCATTGCCATTGCAACCTTGAAGACCGCTTCGGGGGAGAAATCCATTGGCCGCTGGAATTCCTCGGCGTCTCCAAAGAAGAAAAAGTCCTTGCAAAACAGCTCCGACAGCGCCAGATTGAATTGGCCAGGGAATCGGAGGAGAGCTTGATGAGACAATGGCAGGTCGACTTTGGCCTTTTGGCAGAGATCCAGAGCTTCCTTGACGTTGGCGTCATACTCTGGGCATACGTCGTGCTGGAGGATATAGGTGAGAAAGTTCTCTAGCAGACCAATCGCCTTGCCCATCTGCGCGTAGTCCCATGCCGTCTCGTTCGGGAGCGTCTCGGAGCAGAAACCCGCGACTACACCGGCAAAGTCAACATCCCAGCCATCGGGATCATCGTCGTTGTAGAAGCGCGCACCACCGCCGGAGCTGTAGACGGTGTCAATGGCTGTTGCTTCTCGTCTCTCCGCCGGTGTCATGTCCTTGAGGTCGGCATCTATGTTGCCGCCAAACATGCGAGGTGTGGTGTCGATGCCTCCCAAGAAGAGGTACTTGTTAAAGATCTGGTCGGAAACACCCAGACGGCGGCGAGCGCGGTAGCGCTGGATGCATGATTGGATGCGTCTTTTCGTTCGTCAGTTGAAGTTGTAAAGTCAAACGAGGGAGGAGCAGTCTTACTCGGCAAAAGTCAACTCTCTGTAAGCCCACGTCAGTGATTGCCCGAAGCTAGCGATGGATGACACGAATCACTTACAGGCTGTAGATGTTCTCGCGCTCCTCCTGGGCTTCGGCAGGAGTCATGGGAGGGTCAGCATAGAATTCTGGGAGAACATGTCAGCAAGGCACAGCCGCGATCGAAAATGGCCCAATGATGTATACCCTCGAAACCAGTGCCGCGATACTTGTGCAGGGCAGTTGGACCGCGGTCGGCCGTACCGGACTTCTTGCCGGCCATGCTGTTGCGGTGTTTCGTTCTGGCTGAAGATGAATATCTTGTTGTATGAGAAGAGGAAGTGCAGGTCTCCAGATCGCGGTTGCGTAGAGAAGAGAAGCAGTGTACTGGAGGTGAAGACGAGCAGTTACTTCACGCTGTTGGTCTTGGAAAAGAGATTCCACCGAAAGGTAAGGTGGATAGTATACAGGGAAAAAGTATTCCTCGTTCTTTCCACCTCCGATTCCATCATCTTCCTACCTCACTTCCAAGGGAAGGATACGGTTTGCATCACCGCCTTCCTCGTATCTCAACTTACAGTACGAGCACGCTGGAGAGAATTATAGAATTAGCAGGTAATGCATTCTCAAGATGATTTTTGTTTTCCTCCAACACAGCACAAATGTATTGAAAGAGTATGGGACACTGCTTGGTCCTCAGAAATGGCATGCGCAGATCGCGGATCCGATCTAAACTTTGCCTGATGTAAGAATCCATGCGATCCAATCACTTCAGGCATTCCCAGTTATCGGAGGCTTGCTGCAGACGATCTTCCAGACAAACGCAGACGGCGAGCCAATTGTCTCCGAGAGCCTGGGTTGTTCAGGGGTTTGTGACGTGAAAAGCACGCCCCGGTGGGTTGGTGGGTGGAAGCCTGCGTGCCGTACATGCCTTAGGTACGTGGGACGCGGCACAATATCATTGGAATTGTAGGATGGCTTGCATCTGCAGCGCGGCATTTCCCTTTTTTGAGGCGGGCAGGAAAAGCTGAGGCGGAATTACAATCACCATGCATGAAAAGTCCCCATCGCATTCGTATGGCGCGCGCCGCAGGAGGAAGAGGATGGATGATGACTGACCAAGGCGGCGGGCTGCATATTCCATCTGCTGCGTGGAAAGCCCAGCTGACATGATTCGGTCCTGTCACAGGAGAGCAGGAGGGGGATCTCTCGTGCGCTGGAGAGGCAGCGGTGAGACCATCCGATGCACACAACACGACATGGCCCGAGCAGCTGGTGGTATCGTGAAAAGAGGCAGATACGGGCCGTTGGTTCCCTTTGGATCTCACAGGCGTGGCAATGCAACCTTTTTTGTGGTAGTGGGGGGAGGCATCACGATGAACCTGTCCAACGATCCGTGCCAGATCTTCGGCCATGGCGAAACTCGCGACTGCCATTTCGTGTAAAGTCGCCGCTGATTCATGAGATACAGTCACACCGTTGAGATTGTTCAAATGCGACAGGTCCCGAGAGCGAATGCTTCATGGAAGCCAGAGTCAGACTCGGAGAGATACGCTGTAAGGTAAGCGAAGTCGCAGGCCAGCTGACGCATCGTCCTTTGGTATGCAGGATCCTCAGTCTATTGAATACCAGTGGGAGTTAGCTTGTCGGCCACGACAACCTTGACCAAAGCCTCGACTTGCTGTGTCGTGCAAATAAAGGGAATATGAGCTGCGCCTATTCAGGCCCTGTTGGAACTTTGGAGCAAGGTTGAATAGAGGGGAAGAGACAAGGAACTTGAGTAAGGCACTCGGCCGACTGCGGGACTGGCGGTTGGGGTCCATTGCTCACGGAGTGGCTCGAGTGTGGGATGCCAGTGGTTCGTGTGTACGCCTGGATGTGGGAGTGACATGGGCCAGCGGCTGGACAAGGCGGATTCTGAGAGAAGAGGGCTGAATTGAAGTCGAAAAGTGAGGGAGGAAGAGGAAGACGGGAGATTGTTGGTGATGTGGCTGAGTAGATTCGCAGCTTCCGCCACCTTTCTAGTTCTTTTCCAACGTTGGACTCCCGCAGTGACCGGCAAGGGTCTTTTTGGAGGGGCACAGACAGAGCCTGGAAGTGGATGGAGGGGGCGGAAGAGGGAGTAGCGCCGTTTCGATAGGTAGAAGAGGTCCCTGGGAATAGCGGGCAGCGGGGGGTTCGTTTGTGTTTGCGGTTGTTCTGGTTCCTTTTCCTTGTTCCATCCCGTGCCACCCACCTCACCCCAAGGCACCTGAAGGTAAATCATGCCTGCTACCAGCATCATTGCGACGTCGTGTTTGTGTCTCTGTTCTCGAACACCTCTGGCCAAGTTGGACGGGAGCAAACAGCGCTCATTGCCTGAAAAGACTTCTTGTCCCGTCCCGTCTGCCACTTGCACAAGGCAAGGTACTTTAGGCAGGTACTTCTTCCCTAGGCAAAGTAAGGTAGATAGATACGTACTCAATGGAACCCTCTCTCAGGCTTTGGGGGAAGGGGCGCGACGATCCACTGCAAAAAGTACCTTGTGCTGCTGAAAGTACCTTGCACTTCGTTGTGGACGCAGAAATACCTTTTCAAGGTTCCGAGTACAAAGTGCCTTACGGTGCAGCATCGCAGCGCCTCGGAGGTACGTACCGCTTCCCGAATGGCATTTTCAATCTCGCTCTCGCGCCCAAATCAATTTGGCTCCTACTGGGCTGCCGGCGCCTGCCAAACACATTCAGTCATTCATCGTGTATTCGTGACTACGCCTCCTTCTTCCTCCTGCCCCTCCTGTCATCTAACCTTGTTCCCTTGTCACCGTCCTCCCACACCCCGGGGCTAGACCAACTGCATTTTAACCTCTCCCCATCCCCTTCATCTCGACACTGGACTCCTGGAGACTCGTCTCTCTTCAAGTTCTCAACATTGCCGATCCACAGCTCTCAGGCTCGCGCCTCCATTCGCTCCCCTTGCCAAGCCGTTCCGACTGCCGTTTACCGACATCTACCAGATAGAAGAGCCAGAGAAATAGAAAGCCAAGAAGACGCACAACGCGCAGACATATAGCAGTTCGCCACGCCGCGCTACGGCCATCCAGCTTCGCATCCGTTACAAAACTTTCCATTTACCCCGACTTCCACGCGCCAGGCGCATCTAGGATACCCCCTGGGCAACCGAATCGCCCATAAACACTCTTCAACAACCACCGACCCTCTCTAGTCTTTTCAATCCTCCCCAGCGCAAGCACCATGTCCAAAACAAAGATTCCCAATCTCCCTGATCTCTCTGATCTTCTCGACTACGATCACACTGTTGCTGGCCAGTAAGTACTTGCTCTGCCTTGCTTCCCTTGCCCTCGGCGCTCCCCTATGATCGACTAGGTGCGCTGCAAAGCCTCGCAAAGGAACCAAGACTCTAACGCTAGTTCGCCACTTTCAGTGCTGGAACCATGACCACTGCCGATGGCTCCATGTTCATCAAGCCCTGCACGCAGGCAGAAATCGACTTTTACCAGTCGGCCTACTCAGACCCTGCGCATGCCGACTTCAAAGAAATAATGCCCGACTTCTGGGGAACCTTGAGCCTCGTTGACCCTCTCGAACTCAGCTCTGTCGAAGACGGTGTTCCCGGTCCCGTCGCTTCGCCTGAGGCCAAGAAGGAGCTTGAGGCCTCCGTTACCGGACAGCCCCCGGCCGATTCGCATCAGGAGAATGGAAAGTGGGTGCAGAACAAGTCGAAGAAGATCAAGACCGATCAGTCGGTCGTCCTCAACAACTCTGGCTCGGGCTTTACCTCGCCCAACTTTCTCGACGTCAAGTTGGGTGTCAGGCTGTGGGCCGACGATGCGCCTGCCGAGAAGAAGCGCAGGTTCGACGACATCACAAGCAAGACCACACACGGCCCCCTGGGCTTCAGAATCGCCGGTATGAAGGTCTGGCGCGGCTCCACCATGAAGTCCGAGCTGGATCAGAATGACTACAAGGTATACGATAAGGACTACGGCCGCACCTACGTAAATACCGATAATGTTGTCGAAAACTTCCGTAAATTCATCTTTAACAAGACCGCTGGCATCGACGACGACCTGGCACGCGCGGTTGTCACGGCTTTCCTGCATGACCTGCGAAACGTCGAACGTGTCCTCTCTTCGGAAGAGAGCAGAATGTACTCGGCTAGCTTACTGTTCGTTTTCGAGGGCGACGGCGACAAGCTCAGGGAAGCCATTGCGCAGAACAACGCGGCCGTTGATAGTATCGTGGCCGCGGAGGCCAAGGTTGAGGCAGAGGGCGAGAAGCCTGGTAGAACTACCTCCCGTGTGGATAGTGGCATCGAGCTGATCGAGGAAGACCGTGTGACGATTCATGTCCCCGATCACGGTAGCCTTTCAGACGACGATGACGATGACGATGACGATGACGACGTTGTCGAACTGCCCAAGGTCTTCACGTTGAAACTTATTGATTTCGCCCACGCACAGTGGACTCCCGGCCAGGGTCCCGACGAAAACGCGCTCAAGGGCGTGCGGAGTTTGATCAAGATATTCGAAGAAATGGAAAAGGAAGAGTGAGGTCCAAGCCCTCTTCCCTGCCGGCTCGATAGAAGTTGCTCGGGATTCAGAGGCTACCGGTCCTCGACTTTCGCAGCACCACCACGAAAAGTTTTTGCGGGCCATGATTTGTGCGATAAACAAAGACCATCATCTACCAGCAGGCTACAGACGAGCATGGTTTGCTCAACGATTACAATACCCAGATACAGTCGAGCGCGCTATGGTGCGAAGTAGAAGTCGCTCCCGAGGAGGACAACAGGCTCGCATCCATGATAACGACCTTGAGATACACCATCATCATCATCATCATCACACCAGGCGTCGGGGATTCCTTTGCAGACTCATTCAATACCACTATTTTATTCTTATGATTTGTGCATCTGTTGCTTCGTAGTCTGGAGTATGTCACTGCCGCGTGCTAACGGCAGGGAACCCAAAGGTTACCTCGCATCAACTATGGGCCCTGCATGGAACCAATGCAGGCCGGCTGCACAGGTAGAACACGGACGACATCTACTAAAATTGCGGGAACCCCACATTGAGATGTTGCTCGGGCAATGCGGGAGAGTGGGTTGACATTCAGTGAAGGAAATTGGGCATGACGAATGCTCGGAAGTAGCAGTATGATCGAGGGCTTCTCCTGGCAATACAGAACAGACCCAGGCAAACAGTCTAGTAGTAGTATATAATACCAAATTTGATCGTAACGCAATATATTTCTCCAGTTGTACTGCTTGAGTCGTCTTGAATGACTGACGCGATTTACATACAAAACCTGGGAGATTCTATCCAGGAGACTGAGGTGGCATACTTGAGAGCTCTCCACTTTGGAGCATCAAGATTTGGGTATTTCTCAAGAGTCCGAGACAGCGTCGTGACTCTCTAGATAGCTTGGTGCCAAGGTCTGGCTCTTCCGCTGCCAATGCCTCTGACTTCCGTCACTCATTTGTGCTTGTTCTTTTCCCATCCGCTTCTGCTCAATAATTTGCTTATTCAGTCCGCACATTCATTTGGAATAGAGTCTTGAAGAGAAATGGGAGGGATTTCCAAAGACAGGATAGATGTGAACGAGAAAGTGGAAAGGGATAGCTGAAGGAGGTAGTGACCGCATGTAGATGGACGTTCGGGCTTCCTACAACTATGCTATATGGAAGACACTGAAGAATTGGTTGTAGCTAGGCACCATTTCTACTAATGAACCATGGACAATCAACTGAAGGTTTGTCACTCGGAGTCGGGGTGGCAGAGCACGAGGAAGACATCCGGCAGAGCTCGCCCACTAACAGTACGTACCGCGACTAGTGAGTGGGGCGAAGTCGGAACGGAAAGTACTTTCTCCGACACTTCCCTGCCAGTGCTGTCATGTCTCGTCGCGCGCAGCGTACAGTAAAGTAGCCTAGACTTTTTTGAGGCCTCAACCAGCGACCATCGCACTTCGAGGTCCTGTATTCACCCACAGGTCACCTACTCTCCGCCACCATGGACGACCTTTTGAATCTCGAGCTCTTGTCGCTCGTGTCCAAGGTCACCTCCGAACTGCAGAACCATTTGGGCGTTTCCGACAAGACGCTTGCCGAGTTTATCATCGCCCAGCGAGTGGACGCCGAAGACTACGATGGCTTCAAGAAGAAGCTCGCCGGCATGGGCGCCGACTTCCCCCCGAGTTTGGTTGAGAGTGTCGATCGCCTGGTTCTCACCATGCACCCAAAAATGAAGGGAAAGGCAAAGAAGAATAGCAACGGTGCCGGCACCAGCGACGAACACCATCACCGCAGCGCCGCAGAGAAGGACGAGATCTTTAGAGGCCTTTCGGTGCCCGACAAGCCGGTGGCGTACGATAGCATAGGCGACGGCGTCGACGCCATTGACGATACGCTGGCGCTTCTCGAAGGGTTGGAGGGAAAGGCGCGGAAAGATAAATCAGACTCGCGCAAGCGGAGCCGCAGCCCGGACGGTGGGCGCGACTCACGGCGGAAGCGGAGGGGCCGGTCGAGGTCGAGGGAGCGGAGGAAGCGCGACAAGTACCGGTCGAGATCACGATCGCACGACGATTACGAAAGCGGGCCTTCGCTGAAGCAGAGAAGTCGGAGACGCAACTACGATGACGAGGACGATGGCCGCTTTAGAAGGGCACCCGAGCCCGAAGTCGACGATGCGCCTCAGTTGCACAAGGTTTATAGTGGGCATGTCACGGGTATCAAAGACTTCGGCGCCTTTGTCAACCTGCACGGCGTTCGTGGCAAGGTGGATGGTTTGGTACACATCTCGAGGTTGGTGGAAGGCCAGCGGGTTAATCACCCATCCGATCTGCTGGAAAAGGGCCAGGACGTCAAAGTCAAGGTTGTCAATATTGAGGGGAACAGGATAGGACTGTCAATGAAAGAGGTGGACCAAGAGACGGGCATGGATCTGTACCCTGAAGACAGGATATCCTCGGGCGCAAACATGCAAGCGTTGGGTGGCGGCGGCAGCCGGAACGGAAACATGTTTGACGATGGACCGATGCCGCCACCGCAACATCAACCTCGCCGGCAGAAGAAGCGTATGACATCGCCGGAAAGATGGGAGATTCGCCAGCTGATCGCGTCCGGTGTCGCAAAGGCCTCCGATTACCCCGACCTCGAAGAAGATTACAACGCGACGCTAACTGGCGATGGAGAACTGGAGTTGGAGCAGGATGTCGATATCGAGGTTCGAGAGGAGGAACCGCCGTTCTTAGCCGGTCAGACGAAGCAATCATTGGAACTGTCACCCATTCGAGTCGTCAAAGCACCCGATGGCTCTATGAACAGAGCTGCCATGTCGGGCACTGCGTTGGCAAAGGAGCGAAAGGAGCTGAAGCAACAAGAAGCGGAGGCTGCCGCGGCGGAAGACTCCAAGGTCGACCTCTCTGCGCAGTGGAACGACCCCATGGCAGATCCAGACAAGCGCAAGTTCGCCAGCGATCTGCGAAACGCCAAGTCCCAGATGGCCCAGAGCAAGCCCGATGCTGTTCCGGAATGGAAGCGAGCGGTAGCGCCCAAGGACCAAACTTTTGGCAAGCGGACGAACATGAGCATCAAGGATCAACGAGAGTCGTTGCCTGTGTTCGCCTTTAGGCGGAAGTTCTTGGACGCTGTCAGAGAGCACCAGGTCATGGTGGTTATTGGAGAGACTGGTTCGGGCAAGACGACGCAGCTGACGCAATATCTCGCTGAGGATGGCTTCGCCAACGACGGAGTCATCGGTTGCACACAGCCCAGACGTGTAGCTGCCATGTCTGTTGCTAAGCGTGTGGCTGAGGAGGTTGGCACACCACTGGGTGAGGCTGTCGGTTACACGATTCGTTTCGAAGACAAGACCAGTCCTGCAACGAAGATCAAGTACATGACGGACGGTATGCTTCAGCGTGAAATTCTCGTCGATCCCGATCTGAGGCGTTACTCGGTTATTATGCTCGACGAGGCCCACGAGCGTACCATTTCTACGGATGTCTTGTTTGCGCTTCTGAAGAAGACGATGAAGCGTCGGAAGGATCTCAAGGTCATTGCCACATCAGCAACGCTCGACGCCGACAAGTTCTCTTCGTATTTCGACGGCTGTCCCATTTTCACGATTCCTGGTCGCACGTTCCCTGTTGAGGTGCTGTACTCGCGCGAGCCTGAATCCGATTACCTCGATGCTGCGCTCGTCACCGTCATGCAGATTCACCTTACGGAGCCGCCAGGAGACATCTTGCTTTTCTTGACGGGTCAGGAAGAAATCGACACCTCGGCCGAGATTCTATATGAGCGGATGAAAGCGTTAGGACCGAACGTTCCAGAGCTCATCATCTTACCCGTGTACTCTGCACTCCCCAATGAGATGCAGAGTCGTATTTTCGATCCCGCACCTCCTGGCTGCCGAAAGGTGGTCATCGCCACCAACATTGCTGAAACATCCATTACAATCGACAATATTTACTTCGTCGTTGATCCTGGTTTCGTCAAACAGAACGCTTACGATCCCAAGTTGGGCATGGACTCATTGGTCGTCACGCCGATTTCACAGGCCCAGGCGAATCAACGTGCTGGCCGCGCCGGACGTACAGGACCCGGGAAGTGTTTCCGCTTGTACACCGAGGCAGCGTACCAGTCCGAGATGTTGCCTACAACCATTCCCGAGATCCAGAGACAGAACTTGTCTCACGTCATTCTCATGCTCAAGGCCATGGGCATCAATGACCTGTTGCACTTTGACTTTATGGACCCTCCGCCAATCAACACGATGCTTACAGCATTAGAAGAGCTATACGCGCTCAGTGCCCTAGACGACGAGGGCTTGCTGACGCGTCTGGGACGAAAAATGGCAGACTTCCCCATGGAGCCGTCTCTGGCCAAGGTGCTCATCATCTCCGTTGACATGAAGTGCTCAGCCGAGATGCTCATCATCGTCGCCATGCTCAACCTCCCCAATGTCTTTTACCGGCCCAAGGAGAAGCAATCGCAAGCAGACCAGAAGAAGGCCAAATTCCACGACCCGCACGGCGACCATCTCACACTGTTGAACGTCTACAACTCATGGAAACAGAGCAGCTACTCGAGCCCCTGGTGTTTCGAGAACTTCATCCAGGCGCGTTCAATGAAGCGTGCCAAGGATGTGCACGACCAGCTCGTCAAGATCATGGACCGGTACCGACACCCCGTCGTCAGCTGCGGGCGGCACACGCAGATTGTGCGGCAGGCGCTCTGCTCTGGCTTCTTCCGCAACGCGGCGCGCAAGGATCCGCAGGAAGGGTACAAGACGCTCATCGAGGGGACGCCTGTGTACCTCCACCCGAGCTCGGCGCTGTTTGGGAAGCAGGCCGAGTGGGTCATTTACCACACGCTCGTGCTGACGACCAAGGAGTACATGCACTGCACGACCAGCATCGAGCCCAAGTGGCTCGTGGACGCGGCGCCGACCTTCTTTAAGGTTGCACCGACGGATCGGTTGTCCAAGAGGAAGCAGGCGGAGAGGATCCAGCCGCTGCATAACAAGTATGCTGGGGAGGACGACTGGAGGCTGAGTGCGCAAAGGAAGGGCGGTCGTGGCGGTGGTGGTGGCGGGACGTGGGGTTAACTCCCCGGCGGGCGAGGCCCATCCCATGGGGGGAAGCCCAGGGAATGGGGAGTGCGGGTGGGTTGTATGGATATGTGGATGGCGAGGATTCAGGTTGTTATAGCTCAGTGAATATACCCAAGAAGAGAGATCTGATGCACACAACTACGTATTCGTACGTCTTCTGGGATGGCGAACGCGTCACCTGTGATCCTCAAAGGTTCATGACGAGGGCTGTCTGGAATTTGTCAGCTTGGTGTTTATCTTCTTGTCGGCCTTGCGTTGCTGTGTAGAGTAGTAGCCAAGACTGGTTCGTAGAGTCGCAGCCTCAGCGAGAGCCTCGTCGGAACTGGCTCGGAACTGCCGGGGGAGACAACCCGCCGCGGACTGAACCCATGCGAAGCTGGTCAAAACGGGTCCATAGCCAAGACGTCGGGAGCGTAGGAGATGGATCGGGATGGACTAAGCATCGATAAGCATTCGCCGAAGTGAGGAGGACTTGGCTTTTTCATGATGAGGAGACCTTGGCGTTGTGTTGAACCTGAGGTCTGAGAGTGGTTTCCGGGGGCAGATTGATACCGTGTTGCCTACGTCCAAGACCCCCGGGTCTCATGTCGCTGGAGTACAATGACTCGGCCGATAGCCTGGACAAGGGCGATGGGAAAGGCAAGTCGGAGCCGTGCTTTGGATCCGGCGCGGCGATGTAAGTGGTATGTAAGGGTTCTAGAACGGAAACTTGGCAGGGTGTCGGATATGCATAATCCGTGGACGGGGAGATCTCAGTACATAGATTGAGAGTCAGTCGTACGGATACTTAACTCCAGTTCCTTATCGATCTAGCGGTGATGGAGGCCGCTTATTTAGACTTTGTCGGTAAGAGATGGGGAATGATACGATGCACTGGGAATGACTCGCAGCGGGGGGCTCTCAGTGTTCTTTTCTGTCCTGCTCTGGTTTCTTTACCTTGCCTTAGGTAAGGAAAGAATCCCAGCAGGTGATCAATCAGCGAACCCTCTTTTGCCAAATTTAGTGGTTAATTCTGCATATTAACTGCTAGATGCTTCCCGCTGCGAGCGTGAACTCTAAAATCGCCTTGGGCATACGCAGTAAAGCCTACGGCAACGTCCATCGGGAAAAATGTGGGTTTTCCTTTTTTTCTTCGTGGTTCTAGTGATACCGCCAAGACGTTTCGAGATGGGGGTTGCGTTCAGCAGCGTCTCTCTGCGAATGGCTTTATCCGGTAGTGGTCTAAGGGGTTGAGGGAACTTGGGGTTTCGGTGTTTGGCCTGATGTTTCCGAGGGGTAGATCATGTAGAAGGCATTACAGTTACATTGAGACCTGATGGATTCCAGTATGAGTTGGTCGGATAGTGGGGGAAATGGGAAGCGGAGGAATGCTGTTTTTACAATAAGCTTGAATACCCCCCCCTCTCACCATCCTACCTACATCTGGAAAAGACCGTTCTGGAGTTTCTTTCTTTGATGGATGGAGGGCGGGTCTGTTCGAATTTAGAGTTGGGACAAAGTTGCAGGCACTTGACGAAAAAGTTTGGATGGCATCTATCAGATTTGCAGTGCTATTTCCAGGTGTGCTGAGACGAGACGAACGACGATAACCCCGACGACGACATCAAGGAGTTGAACAACTATTGAAGCAAGAAGCAGCAGCACTAGCAGCAATTATCAAGACATTTGCTTACACGCCTTGCATGCGTTCGACGAAGCCGACGCCGCGATGACACGCCACCACCGGCCCACGGCGATCCATCTCGCCGCTGTCCTCGCGCTGCTGTCTGCCACCACGAACCTGCCCGGCCTGATGTTGGTCCCCGGCGTTGCGGCAGTAGAGGACTTGGAGGCCGAAGACGTCCCACCCGAATGCGCTCAGGTTTGCGCGCCTATAGTACAGCTCACGGCGCGGTGCGAGGCACAGGTGGAGGCCCAGTTCGGGACGGACAAGCGGGATCTACCGACTCGACGATACCAAGATGGTTCGATAAAGCACAGAGATGTCAAAGAGAAGAGAGAATGGAGGGGGGATGGGAAGAAGAGAAGGAGGAGGAATCTACAGAGGATGCTGGGTCGGAGACTCAGCGGGAGACAGGAGCCGGAGTCAGAGGATAGCAGCGACGAGGAAGAGGAGCCCACGGCGAGTCTGGTCCCCGGGTCGGGGCTCGCTGCGGTGCCTACGTTGGGCGTCGGACGCTCAGCGAGCGCGGAGGATGCTGCTAAGGAGGCTTCTAAGGAGGCTGCTGAGGCGGCGGCGAAGAATGCTTCGAGGGCGTGTGTTTGTGGGGAGAGGGGGTTCGATGTTGCCGGGGCTGCGTTTGGGTGTTTGTCGTGTGTTTCGCGGAATGTTACGGCTGTGGAAGCCAATGAGGGTGAGTTTGCCTTTTGCAAGAGTCGAGCTCGTTGATGTGGTTTGGTTCTCTTAAATGGGATGTGATTGTGCTGACGATGAAGTGCAGATATTAGAGAAATCATTGGAGAATGCGGTTTCGTTGCCGCGCCGGCCGCTCCGGCTCCGGCACCGCCGGTCACTACCATCTCTACAACTACGACCTCTCTTCCACCGGTAGCGCCGCCGCCGGTGCTGAACCCGGCTGTAACGACAACATTACCGGCAAACCTGGCCCCCGCGCAACCTTTCCCATCGTCGTCTACCTCTTCGTCCTCTTCGTCGACACCCCTTCCCCCAGCGCCCGCTATACCACCTGCCATCCAGACATCTACCTCAACAAGTGCACCCCCGCCGACCATTCCACCGGCAGTTCAGACACCATCAGCGTCGTCACCAACTCCGCCGCCGCCATCCGTACCCCCCGTTAACGAGGTGTCTTCGGCACCTTCGTCGGAGTCCATCACGCCGGTGACGGTGTTTGTTCCGCCGAATTTTCAGACGTTGCCGTCCATTGTGCCTCCGAATGACTTCCGTAACGCGCCGTCTTTGCCTGATGCGAATGGGAACCAGATGAGCGGTGCGGAGGGAGGATTTGGTGGACTCCGGTTGTGGGGGGCGGGTGGTGCGTGGGTGATTATTCTGGCTTTGATCATTCTGGGCTAAAGATGGGAATTGTGTTATTGGCCAAATCCGTATCTATAGGCAAAGCGGTCAAAGAGAATGAACTGATTTAATAATCTGTGTTCCTTCGCTTATAGTTTCATTGGCTTAAAATTCATCTCTTGAACCCCTATTTAGTAAAAGCGATAGCCTCAACTTGTTTCTCAAGATAAGTTTCATGTTCTCAAGTGAGAGTTGCGGTCAATCCGATATAATTACGCAGTTTATATATGTCAACTACTTGTCGGATTCAAGCTTGACATTTCTTGGAGGCTTCGTCTGTGAAAATTAAGACTTGAGTGAGCTGACATCGTGTATCTTGTTATGTGGTTTTCAGAGTGGAGTCTCTCAACATATATGCACTGTTATCATATAGAGTAGTAACCGTGTACCTGAAGAATGCTATCGAGTATGAATCATTGAGGTAGAGGAGCAATCGAGTTCTCAGTAGAGAGACATTTCTTCCACTCAAGAGCATTTGATTGGTTTGTGAAGACGCAATAAAAGGATGTTGCACATCGATCTATTGAAGGATGGGGAAGTTCAAGGAATTTCATTTGATCAATATATACTCGACCAATCTTCCGGCGTATGACTTGAAGACCTTAAAAAAACGCTATTGTAAATGAGCAACTTGCATCGTTTAGCTTCTTCGCAGGAAAGACAGTAAAAAATACTTATGTTTGATAGCACTTGCTCACTCGTCCTCAATATCGAAAGACGGCTATGAACGGGTGGTATAAGATGTTCGGAGTCCTAACAATGGCCATAGCCACGCCAGAATTCATTCATGCCATTGCCTTGGCAGGAGCGAGCCCACGAGGAATTGGAATGCAACGTCAGCCAAGCTGAATTCAAGGCAAGGGCCGATCATAGCCCGAATAGTGGCACTTCCGAAGCATTGCCGTTGCAGCACTAGGGGATGTATCCGCAGGCGAGAAGGCGTACTCCACTAGGCCGTGCGGTCCAGATGTGCCGTCCATTAGATGCCGCAATGCAGCCAGTGAGTTTCACGGCACTTGGTCAATGATCAGGCGTAGCCGGAGTCATAACTTTGAGCTGAAAATCCGTGTTGGTTGATCAACAGACCTCATCCGGGCATGTGGAAGCCTAGCGTGATCGTGAGATCGTTAGCGAGCATTCTGCGTATTGGACCAGCTGATATGGATAAGTGTTGCCCATTACGGGCAGCTGGACGCATGATTGCAGAAATGGTGGGTACGTGACATGAAGTAGGGCTTTTATCTAACCACCATAATCGTGTACAAAGTTATTCGAATTACTGTCCATTGGAAATTGAGCAGATGGATGGCGCCAGATGGCTCATTACATCTGTCAGTGATGAACAGCGTGCAAAGACCAGATTGTAAATCGAATGCCAACTCTGCTCAATGGGGCAATATTTCTAATTTGACAGTCGAATTACTGATTCAATGATATTGAGGCGAAGGCCCAAAATCGAAATGCGAGATACAGCATTCCACCTAGTCGTGCCAGTTCGAGAAGAAAGTCGGTCAAGCAAGGTGAAGGAGATGAAGGGACGCCATATTTAGTACGCGGACCCAAGGATCGGGGAATATTCCTTGATATCATCCCACGGCCCACCGACTGGGTCTCGCCTTCATGTTGTAAGCCAAAGCTGAAAGAGGAGACCAGACTGCAAGGGGCTCGTAGCCGAGGCAAAAGCGGAGCAAAGGAGCCATCAAACGAGGGCTATCATCCGATATTCAAGAATGTGAAAAACCATAAAAGTCGAGCATTAGCAAAATAAAACCGTTTTCAAAGCTGGCTTCCACAGCTAGCTTTGGAAATATTTTGGTCTACGATCTGTTGTATTTGTGCAACTTCGCCTTATGGAATGCTCCGTAAACCACGACCCAGGCAACACAAGTTGACAAGACAGGGCATCCACATCCAAAATCCGTGCCGCTTTTTCTTGGTAACTCCACCGGGGCGACCCCCTTCACTGATACAGATTCGAATACGACGCCCGGCCACTACGCCGCGGAAACCAGCCCTGCGAACGTCTGGATTGGTCGTTGACTTCCGGAGCGGGAGGCTCAGCCCCTGAGCGGGAGCAATCAAAGCGACACGTTTTTTCTGCCCTTGGAAGCTGGGAGTTGGAGCCCTCCAATCCCGAAAGGTATGCGTAAACGGGTGTGGAAAACTTGGAAGAGCTCGGCAACTTGACGGGTTTAACGCGCCGCGTGGCCAGATGACCAAAGACAGTCCGTCGCTCTGATGTAACGAAACTAAAAGAAGACCGGCGGCACTTAGGGCGATTCATGAGCTGTCATCACTTGAAACAAACAGCAAGACACTGAAAGTGAACTAGAGGAAGAAAAAAAAAAAACGGATTTGAAGAAAAGCCGCTGGTCTAGAGGATTCGATGCAACGGTGCAGGAGATCTTTGCCAATCACGCCCCCAAAGGCGACCAGCGCCATCAAGATCTCGGCGGCTTGAGTGAGACAACCCCTGTCTAGCGCGGGACAATGGCTCGAATGGTCAATAGAGAAAAAGAATAGGGGAACGGCGGAATCCTGCCCGTCACTTCAAAGAAAAACAATCCACCATGTCCACGACATCCACTCAGACCACCATCAGGCCCCGTTGCAGTCCACTCCGAGCCCACCTTATCCCGATCAAGGGTCTGTTCCTGGATGTCAAGCAGGGGATGGGCTTACACACATGCGCCCTCCGCTTCATTGGCCTCGGGACGACGACACCTTTGCGCGGACTGTACCTGAGCCGCCAGCCAACCGCCGTGCCGTTCCTGGCGTCCCATGAACAAATGCGGACTTAGTGCGCATGCATTTATGTGCTGGTGTGTTTGAGGTTCTCTGGGCCTGCAGGAAACATGTTCTTGTGCCCACTCACAAGCGCATATGTCAATGCACAAGTGGCATAGAGACATAGAGATGCGAAGGGTGGAACCACGATTACTTACGTATGTTGACAGACGATGCACAAGACCCTTGATATATCTCCAGAACCGGCAGACTCTGTCAAGGGGACGAGGGGAGGAGCGGGCTATGTATGTTCTAGTTCGTTCTCCATCCAGAGCCCCTGAACGAACCAGTGCTCCCGGTACTTCTCACCAAGGCTCTGTCGGTACGAGGGGATCCAATGAGAATGAAATTGCTGGAGAAACAGGTAGGTCGTAGACACCCCTGAGCATCTCAGCCCGTCTCTCCGCGGGTGAATCGAATGGCCAGGAGCAAATCTGGGTCGACCGTCTTTTTCGGGTCGGTATAAGACTCGTGGTAACCCCATGGGAGCAAGCGCCTTGCGCATCTAGGCCCTCCCTCTCACCTTCTTTCAAGATTCCTGTTCTGGTTTCTTAAGTCATTCTTTTGTTCAAGAACAAGCCTTCGAAATTCTTCATTCTGTTCACTCACTTTACAGTTCGAAGACCCATTTCTGTCGCTTCTTAATCGTGTTTTATGTTTTCAGTTTCTGTTGTTCTGTTTAGTTATTCCACCTAGTTTTCTATTCCTCACATCCATCTTCAGCCCACAATGGCGCCTTCGCTTCTCTCCACGCTCTCTTCCGCCCTCCTCCTCACGTCATCCGCGACCGCTGTCCAGACCTACCAACTCGCCGACAGCTACGACTCGACCAACTTTCTTGAGAAGTTTGGTTTCTTCACGGTATGTTTCCAAGTCGATAAGTGATGCATTAGACCTTTGACTGATCATCTATCTAGAGCGACCACTCCACCGGAAACTATAACGATGTTGACCCCACCGGTGGATATGTCAGCTACAAGTCGGCAGCAGATGCTCAGAGCATGGGTCTCGTAAAGACTGAGGGCGGCGACCTTTACCTCGGTGTCGACTCTACATCTACCCTCGATGCCGCTGGTATCGGCAGAAGCAGTGTAAGAATCGAGAGTACGGCCAAGTACGGCCAGGGACTCTTTGTCATCAACTTTTCCCATCTTCCTAAGCCTGTCTGCGGTGCCTGGCCTGCGGTGTAAGTTGCTTTCACATTGCACAGCCCATTCATAATGCTGATCGGATATTACCAGCTGGACCGTCGGCAACCCCTGGCCCGCCGCCGGCGAAATCGACATCGTTGAGACCTGGAACGAGGACAATGTGAACAAGGTCGTCCTTCACACGGACGGCACGCTCGGCGAGTGCCGCATCGACGGAACGAACATGACCGGCACCATCAGCAAGCCCAACTGCGCAAACTACGCCGCAGGCCAGTCCGACAACGAAGGCTGCGCCGGTCTGGATGGTGCTGCCCCCTTTGGATCCGCAGAGGGAGGAGTTTACGCCATGCAGTGGACCGACACCGCCATCCGCGTCTGGGGCTTCACTCACGCCAACGTTCCCGCCGACATCGCGAGCGCCAACCCGAACCCCGATGCCTGGGGCACGCCCAGCTTCACCACCAGCACCTGCGCCGCTGACAAGCTGTTCGAGGAGCAGAAGCTTGTGGCCAACATTGACTTCTGCGGTGTGGCTGGCAACGATGGTATCTGGACCCAGACCTGTGAGGCCAAGACTGGTATGACTTGCAAGCAGTACGTTGCCGCCAACCCGGCTGCCTTTGCCGATGTCTACTTCAAGATCAGCTCCATCAAGTACTACAACCTTAAGGACGGCAACGCCACCGCTTCAGTCATCTCCAGCTCAGTTGCCGCTTCGACTATTGCTGCCCCTACCTCTGTTGCGCAGACCGCTATCGTCAGCTCCGCCCTGTCCACCGCTGTGGCCTCCGAGAAGCCTGTTGCGACTTCTGCCGCCGCCGTCGAGAGCTTGACCACGCGCCTGGCGACCTCCACCGTTTACGCTACCAACATTAAGACCATCACCTCTTGTGCCGCCGAAGTCACCAACTGCCCGGCTCGCGAGACCCCTCAGGTCGTTACCGAGGTCGTTGCTGTCACTACCACCATCTGCCCGGTCGTCGACGTCCCTACGCAGTTGACCGTCATCCAGACCGAGGTCCACACCATCACCTCTTGCGCCCCTGAAGTCACCAACTGCCCCGCCAGACAGACTACCATCACCAGCCAGGCAGTCATCCCAACGACCGTAGCCATCCCCGTCGAGAGCTACACCCCCTCGAAGCCCGCCGGCGGCGATGTCCCCATCACCGTCAGCTCCCAGGAGCCTGTCGCCGATATAACCACGGCCATCACAACCTACGAGACCAACATCATCACAATCACCTCTTGCGCTGCAGAAGTCACAAACTGCCCGGCCAGGACTTCCACCATCGTCACAAGCAAGGTCATTCCTACCACGATCCCCGGTATCCCTGCTGTTCCCACCACCGCCGGGTCCGCGAAGCCTGTCGTCACCGGCCAACCTCCCGTCGAGCAAATCACCACCTACCTCACCAACATCGTCACCATCACCTCCTGCGCTGCCGAAGTGACCAACTGCCCCGCGAGAACCTCCACCATCATTACTAGCGCCGTTGTCCCCAAGCCTACGACTGAGGCAGGCCAGAAGCCCGTCCTCACCACCGATGTCCCCACCGTCTTGACCACATACAAGACCAACCTCGTCACGATCACTTCCTGCGCCGCAGAGGTTACGAACTGCCCGGCCAGGACCTCTACCATTGTCACCAGCGAGCTCATCTCCACCACGGTCCCCAAGCCCGTCACTACCCCCGTTGTCGGTGGCACAGCCGTCTCTGAGAAGCCTGTTCCTGCCACTTCTGGTGCCTCCACGGCCCCCGGCGCCGGCGTTCCTACCGTTGGTGTTCCCGCATCCAGCAGCACTGTCTCCGCCGAGAAGCCCGTCCTCGAGACCCCTGGTGCGTCCGGCACCCCCGCCGGCCCTCCTCCCATTCCTACGACCTTGGTCCTTGCACCGTCGGATGGATATAACGGCACTCTTACTACCGCCGTGATCCCTGTCGGAACCGGGTCTACTTCTCCCTGTGTCGGCGCCGCTTGCCCGGCAACCACCACCGGCCCCGTTCAGGCCAGTGCTGGTAAGCTTAGCTCCGGCGGGCTGCTTGCGGCTGTAGCGGCATTGGCTGTTTTGGTCATCTAATGTGAGATGTAATCTGCCATGTTACGTAGAGGAAGTTGTTTTTCTTTTCTTCTGTCGTCTTATTTGTATACTATATGGTTCTCATAGAGCGCATATACCCTTCGGTTAGCATAGGAAGCGTCGGAAAAGCGCAGACCAATGTATTATTCAACTGTTCATCTACAGCGTACTGATTCATGCGACGCGACCTTTCCACCTTAGAGGGAAAATGCAGACCGAAGATAAAGTCAGCTCCTACATCGAAGGTTATACCTTTGATGCATGGACTTGGAGGGTTGCATCCAACTACCTTGTGCAGATGAAACCTCACGCATTAGAAAGCGGGCCGTACCGTAAGACGAAATTCCCGCATAAGTATCCGGGGCGCATTGGGCATGGTCGCCTGTGAACCTTTCGTGTAGCCGAAAGTCCCTTTGCGGCTCTATCGACTCTAGTTAGAAGAACAAATCTGTTAAAACCTGCTTCAGCTCCTGAAATGACATGAAGTGTAGTCGACGCACTTGGTCTGGTGTAAGTATGTAAGCAAATGAGGAAGTATTCGCTCGAATATCATCTTGGCTCTAGCCAGTCTAGCGGCATGCCAGTGCCGTGATGTCTTGGTGAGACACCCCGCCTCCTCGTCATCAAAGCGCGTCGGGTCAGGGCTGCGAGTGGAACGGACCCCCAATGACCGCCGAACGACGTCAATTGGCCTTTGAACGCAAAGGGTTCCCCCCTCACCTCGGTCAAGGCAATGACAGCGCGGCGTACTGTATCTCGATTCCAGCGGGTATGCGAGGCGTTTCTTGACACTGAGGAATCCTACCGCAGTTTAGCGGATACGCGATGACCAGCTATGTACGTCACGAACGCTGGGTTTCGTAATCCCTTCCCCTCACATCGTGTAACCGCATACCGGTGGTGCAATACACCAGGATTGCGCCTTCGTGCCACGAGTGGTCTAGGAGTTCTCGATTGTTTGGCTTTTGTCATAAAGTCTGCTTCCGCTGTCTGATATACCGTTTGTCGTTCTTGTTCTATCATCAAATCAAAGTGAAAGCTCCAAATCCCCGGCTTCAGTGGAGTTCGTGATCTTATCCACATTCACTCGCCAACTTCTCATCATCCACACGTCGACGTCATAATCATGGCCGACCCAACTGTTATTGTTCTGCCCGGAACGGCTGATAGCTCCCATCGTACTGAACAAGGAAGATCGCAGAGTAAGTTTTGTAGCCTCGGCAGCAATCTATGTGAATTACAAAGCTTACACAGCTGTTCTCTCAACTTCCTAGTCGCATCAAAAATCCAGAATGCCTTGAACGAAGGACAACCGCCAAGATCGACGCAGGACGGCCCATTGCGACAGGTTTTAGGTATTGGGTGAACCTCGTTCCGTCAAGTGAAATAAGATGCTAATGAAGACCTTCACCCAGCTCAACAAGACAGCCTCTACAAGTACATCAACGTGCGTACTTGCCCATGTAGTACCCGCACTGGAGCTTTGTTAACTTGTAACATTAGTGGGAAGATCCTCTACGCACCCTTGGCGTATATGTCGGCACCTTGAGCATCTTGTTTGGGGCACACTACCTACCCCTCACTCAATTGGCATTGAAGGCGGCGGTCACTACTCTCGGAGGTAAATCTAGAAACACATACTCATGTGAGCCCATACTTACGTTTTCTAGCCGTCTCTGCTGCTGAGTATGCCAGCCGGTCCTTTAGTTCCGACTCCTTATCCACGCGCCTTCGACCGAGACAGTATAGAAGAGTGCCAGAGTCTGCGCTCAACAACACTTTGAGAGATGTTCACGACTTCATTCAATACGCAGTGGTAGAAGCTCAACGGATCATTTATGGCGAAGACCTGGGAAGAACGTTTGGCGTAAGTAAACACCAGATGCAAACTTGATTCTCCACGTGATATAGAAACCCGTGATTAACATATTTCCAGGCATTCGTCGGACTTGCATCTGTGTATGCACTCATCAAAGTACTTTCTCCGTTTTGGTTAGCTGTAGTAGGAGTGACTGCCGCTTTCGTTGCTCCTCTCGCTGCCTCACCTCAAGGACGGCAGATCGCCCACGACGCCACTGTGCAGGCTCAAAATGCGGCAAATGTGACCGCTCAGAAGGGAGCAGAGCTTGCTCGTGATGGACAAGCAAAGACGGCGGAGCTGTCCTCCAAGGCACAACAGGCTGCTTCAGATGCGAGCACGACCCTCGGCAACGCTGCGAGGAGCGGTCAACAGACAGTCTACAGCGCGACCAACAATACTGCTGAGAAGGCGAGAGACTTGCCGCAAGCAGGCACAAATGCACTCACCAATGCTTCTGGATCTATTACATCGACCTTGGGAGATGTTAAGCACAGCGTCACTGGCTCATCGGCGAACAACAACAATCAGACATTTGATGAGAGCTCTCGTCAGCCGCTCTCCGGGTACGTCACCAGCACAGGATCAGATGGCCTCTCTCGATCGTCAATCAACGAGACTGAGATCCCGAGACGTGCCCCTTTGGACCTTGAGGATCAGCTCTCGGCCGAGCAGTCTGGTCTCCCTGCACTCCCTAGGTCTTTGCCAGTCAAGTCTGATATTGAGGGTTTGGGAAATGGAACGGCTACGATCCTCCGATAAATATGTGACTGTGTCGGCGCTGTTGATCAACAATAATTGGTAGGAAGAGGAAATACCTAAAGCAGCCTCAAATCAACAAATGTAGACTACTAATAAGCTGAATGCTTCCATATTGAATTCAAGATTTTGAAATTAATATTTTACAAAATTTTACATCATTTCGTTAGCTTGTAAAGGGTTGAAGTCCCTGAGGCTTCGTTCGGCCATCACCTTGGGGAGACTAGAACTCTTGATGCACCAGAACTTCATATCGCGTCTTCATTACAGGCAGCACAGTCTTTGGAGACCAAGTCCTAGTCAAATAGAAGCTTGACCTCCGAAACATAACAAAATTAAGCTTGTACTGGATTAAGCTTCGTAATCAAGGCGGATGCAAGACTTGTCGACGGATATTCTTGATGCCAAGTAGATTGGAAATGGGATAAGTGTTCCGTATGAGAAAGCATATTTACTGTCTGGATTCGGATTGAGAAGTCGCGAGCCAGTTGTCTCAACCTGGTGAACGCAATGGGAGATTATGATTGCAACAGCTGAGCAGGCGAACGTACGGCAAGAATGGTTGCTAGATACTGCGTCGTCTCAGACTTATCCTGAACCGACTTTCAACTTGATGTTGACCCAAATATCTTAGAAACACATCCTTCTCGGCTGAAGCTTAACTGTCTTTATCGATGCGATACAGCAAAGTCCCATGTCCGAACGAATCATAGCCGCCCGAGTTGGGACTGTAGTCACCACCGCCACCTTCAATATTGGCGGTTAAGTTGCCATTAACAAAGTCACGGAACTCCATTGACCATGAAGCATTGAGACCCTTGACCTCAGCATAGTGAGAGTAGAGAGCTTCATAACCAGGTCGTACATCGAATCTAGCTTTTGGGGCCACGACCTCCAGCACACCTTCCCAGCTACGATAAGGCGTGTAAGGAACAGTGTGGTTGGTATTGTACTTTGCGACATACTCGGCGCTAGCTTCAATTAGCGACCCGCAAGAGAATCTGGAAAGGGACAGAAAGAGAACTCACGCGTTTAGGATCTGGCGGCCAAAGGTGTCGAAAAGATCAACTCCCTGGTTCCAACCCTGTTGCCCAATAACTCCGATGAGAGCGATGCAGAGCAAAGCATGCCCCTGGTCACGGCCAGACTCCTGAATCTGCATCAAAGTCTTTCCACTGCCTTCCTCCGTAAAGTTTGCGATTGAGAAATAGGGCAGGGCACCATTAGCGACAACCTCGGGCTGGCCCGGAACCCCGTTCTTGAAGTAGTTGACCGCGTAATCGTACATGGTTCTGTTGTCGTTGAAGATACCAATCGCCATCAACGAGGCAATGTTACACAAGTCCCAGTTGGCGTAATAGAAGTCCGGTTTGTTGTAGTGATGCTCGAGGAAGTCGTGGTTGTACACCGCAAAGACGCCGTTCAACATTTTCCCAAAGGCCGTCTGGTTCTGTTTGGGCCAGCCGGAGTATCCACGAAGAAGCTCGGCGGCGTTGGCAAACTGGTATCCGTAGAGCCCTGCCGCGAGATATTTGTCTTCAGTGCCGTTGATATCGACAAGGGTAGAGCTCCAGCCGTCGAGGATCTTGGCTGCATGGTCTGCGTAGGAAGTGTTGCCTCCGACCAGCCATCGAATAGCCAACTGGTACGCTGAGTGAGCATCGCGATAGGCATAACCGTAGTTGTTCGTGGGCGCAAAGGTGGCGTTTGTACCACGGACAAGAACCGACTGCGGCGTTGGCTTCCACGAGGTCTGAGCCAATTTTCCCGCTTCTAGATGCTGCCAGGCTCGGTACCAGGGCTGATCCTGGGCTTGAACATGGTTCTTGATTCTTGCGAAATCTTTCGCGGAGTGCAAAGCGCCTGGATGAGCGAATGACGTGTCATTCAGGCCATGCAGCTTCTCGAAAGGTGAAGCTGCCACGCTCCATGACAATAAAGGCAAAAAGAAAGCGGCCTTAAGATGCATGATGACTGTTTGAGACCGAAGACTTTGATAGAGGTGTGATGCCAAGAATTGCCTCAAAGATTGAAATATTTGACATAAAGAAGGGTCTTATAGATATCAATTTAATGAAAGGAAGGTCTCCCACACAACCTTTGGACATCATGGGGAATCTGGGGTGCATCGTCAATACCACCCTCAAAAAAGTGTGCATGCACAGCACCGGCGCAATCTTCCCCGGTTGACGCCCGATCCATGCTTATCCCCACAAACGCGGGGTGACAAGACGGGGCGCGCTGCGTTGCGTGGCCATCCTTCATGATCGGCACGGGCGACACCGAGATCTCTCCCGGATTTCCGGGTGCGTGAGACCCTGGTCGAAGTACGCCTTGCAAACGAAGCCGAAAAAGCCTCGGCAG
>JFBX01000628.1:165487-221433 GCA_001563135.1 Colletotrichum simmondsii | reverse complement strand
GCCGGGGGGGGGGGGGGTGGTGTACATCTTCACGATGATTTGCGTCAAAGCATGAAGACGATCTTCGGGCTAGTTTAGAGTCGGAATGAGACTACTCTTAGCGTCAAGCTGACATGGACTTTGACGGAGATAACCGTTACCTTACCTTCGTCTCGAAGGCGGAATATTTACAAGCCACGATGAGATCGCAAGACTCGTACGAGATGAGACGAGCAGGCCCATTCAGTCTCCAGTACGTATTTGCTCTCATTCATGTCTGAAAGCGGCGTTCAATAGATATGGGATTTACCTCAAAGATGGCGAATGTCTGTCCAAGAGAGGTCAATACGAGCTGCTAGAGCCAACATAGTTAGAAAAGATAGATCTCAGCTGCCTCTCAGGATCTAATGCTTTGTGGTCAAGAGTCATTCAACTTCCGATAACTTCTCTACTAATCGCTGTATGGCTGCGCCTCTTGCCAAACATGAGTTGTGACTCGCTACTCTCCTCTCTAGTGAGACCGAATTCTCACAATGAGCCTTAGCCTAACATGCCGAGGCCGGAAATTGTGAATAACATGTTCTTTCTGACGAGCTGCAAGTCTGGTTGAAAGCTTTCACGTCACTCTATCATCTGAGTGCTTGCGACGGATGCGGACAACGTTAAAATCTAACTTTTCACTCAGTGGCCCTGTAAGCAGGCCTTCATTGCATGATGATTCCGGATTCTGCATCAAGCTTAAGCTAATGAATTCCGATCCGGAATATCATAGGTTCCTCAGATATTGGACTCTTGCTAATGTAAATAAGCTCTTCTGGAGTGGAAGGAAGGTAAGTTCATGACCAAGTACATAAGTTCGATAGCGAGCTTGTCTCGTCCTCCAATAGACCTCAAAAATAGCTTTTGCCTCTTTCACATCCTTCGCCATCCAGCGATATCAATTCTGTGTACTTCCTGATTACCTAAAGGATAACCATCAATTGTAGCCAAGATGAGAAGAGAAGTCTCGCACGCCATTGCGATGTTAACAGTAACAACTGTGGCCTTGACCACAGAGGTCAGGATCTTGTCAACTAAGACGGTTGACTGCTCTGTAAGCCTTGAATACTCCCGACACTCCAAAATTCTTCATGAATCTCATCAATATGCTTCCTAGTCCACGTTCGTTCACGAGAATTTCCCAACAGCAACAGTTGGCTATATGGGAACCTCTTCTGTCAGCGGTAAGCTGCTTAACAGATGCCTCATCATTCCCGTTTCTAATCGTCCATCAGGGCAATCGAACAATATTGGAGCTACAAACTCTGCTTCCGACAATATTGCGACAGCATCGGGTTTAACCTGGATGCCAAGTCCAGGTTCAGCCATTCAATCGGCAAGCCAAGGTCCCGCTTCAGAAGCTACTCAGACTCCCGACTCTTCATCAACTACCAAAACCTCGCCTTCCGGAACCACTGTGGTCCAGGTTCCTACATCTGCCTCGAAGAAAATTGTGCCTGTTTTCTGGCTGTCTGGAACATTGGCTGCCCTGACTCTTATCATGTAGGAGCATTTTCAGGTTGCATGGGAGGTTCACGTCTTCTGGAGAATGGCGGCATACTTTTGCAAACGCCTTGGACCATTCACAAATGCTGAAAATCGTCATTCCAAGTTTACTTCCATACAGGCTCTATGTTCTGAAATTTTAATGGTTT
This sequence comes from Colletotrichum simmondsii, assembly GCA_001563135.1. Taxonomy (NCBI): domain Eukaryota; kingdom Fungi; phylum Ascomycota; class Sordariomycetes; order Glomerellales; family Glomerellaceae; genus Colletotrichum; species Colletotrichum simmondsii. The sequence continues at coordinate 219,760 of JFBX01000628.1, read as the reverse complement.
TTGTAGATGCCAATAGTCTTCAAACTCAACTGAAATTCTTCTTTTACTCTACTGATTTAGTGAATTTCGTCCCTTCGACGTGTTCATTGGCGAAAATGGGCACGAGATCTTCTACCATGTACCACTTAGGCTTCGGTATTTCATCATGTATAATGTCGTCGTCAATCCTCAAATTTTCAAACGTAACATTCTTCACAATCCGGTCTTTGCCATACCCCATTATCATCGATGGGTAGACAATCTTCGAGTGTCGTAGGTTTAATGACATGTTCTTGACGTGAACATCATGTACACCACGGCCCGGGGCCGTAGTCCACATGGCATTCTCCATCACGCGAATATTGATAAGCTGCCCCTTTGTGATTCTCTCAACTCTGACATCCTCGATATGGATATCGTGGAAAAGATTTTCGTCAGCACCGTTGATGGCGATACACCCTTGGTACCATAGCTGGTTCTCTTCGTGATCCAGAATATCAATGTTGCTTATGCGAACGTTGCTGGTCGTTTCTGGCCTGGCAGGATTGCCGTGTGTACCCATGTTGATGGCATGTGCAATGTCCGGCAGCAACACACAGTTACGAATCGTGATGTTGTTTGAGTCGCCATACCAGTTCCAGCGATGGGAGTAGAGTGCGATAGTATCATCTGAGTTCCTCAAGAAACAATTTTCGATAGTGACGTCCGAAGAGCAGAAGAAGTCGACTCCGTCGCCATTGCCTGCAAACGAAAAGGACCGGTATCTGTTGACAAGAATCTTGTTGCATTCTCCGGCGGAAAGACTGAAGCCGTTCGCGCCAAGAGAAGTGACCCCTTCAACCTGGATGTTGCTGGCTCCGCTCATGTGGATGGCGCCGCCATGCTCTCGGTAGACGTATCCACCCTCCGGTCCGAGGATAAACCCTGGACCCCGTACAGAAGAGTTGGATACGCCAATGAAATTCAGCCGGCAGGTGATGAAGGCTCCACCGGCCAGATACACTGTCTTTCCTGAAGGTACCATTAAGTTGACCCCGTCTGCAACTTTCGAATACGCCGAGCCCTGATTGATGCCTGGCCCAAAGTACCAGATGCCCTCGGAGTCAGCCGTTGGTGCATCTTTGTCGATCTGGTTTGTCAAGAGATGGAGCGCTTTCCACTTGTTTCCATTGATCTCTATCATCAAATCCCGTGGTTGGTCGAGATTGAAGACGATCGTGTCGTTTTCGACTTGGGCTGTGATGCCCAGAGAAAGAGGCCGGATGGCTGCCGTTTCAATGGCACTCGAGTTATATCTAACCCTGATTGTTGTCGGTGCGCTCAAGTCGAAGGATGCCAGGGCTACCGTGTGTCTGTTGAATGCATTTCTTGTGGTATTGGCGTTTGCGACGTTGATTGCGTATGCCGGGATTGGATGCCAGTGTGGAGGAGCATCGCTCGATGCTACCAACGCACGGGCCTCAACGATGAAGTCTTGGTTTATTGGGAGACTGGAGGGCGCCTCGTAGACTTTGATCGAACTAGATGCCATCTTCTCTGACCAGAGTGCATCTAAGCTTGTTCGTCAATAATTTTGAAGGGTGTTGATAGAAAAGCGTGAGTGTGTTGAAATGTGTAGAAAGAGCAAGTGAAAGTCTGCTATTTTGCCTCCAGGGCGATTCAATTACTTGAAGATGATATTGAACGTGTTCTAGCATGGAAAATTACGGAAAAGAGTGCTCTATGAAATGCACTAGTAGTAGTCTTTGAGGTCTAGGAGATGATGGAACAAGATTTCCTGAGCTAATGCAGGCCTCTTCCTCGCGTCTGCAGCCGGGCCATCTCTCGGAATAGCTCCGTAGATTGCCCCCGAGCCCCGCGAACAAGACATCATAGGATCAGAAACGGCCTCCGTGTCCGTGGTGTTCTTCAAGAATGTCAAAGTTGAGTAAAAGTACAGATGCGATGATCATCACTTATTGGCTTACATGTCAAAGCACATGTCGCAGCTTCCCCCGAGGTTTTGCCCGGCGTTGTGCACAAGGTGTGTGATTAATTGTGCCTGGCCTAAGGTAGGTCCTATTACTAGAACTATTCCCAACGGACTACTCTTCTAAGAGCTTCTAAGAGAACAGTTTCGTTCAAAAAATTGTCAAACGTCACTATTAGGGCATTCGGATGGGTCTCATGTGCCTTCGGGGCATGTGGTGTGTCATTGTAGTCTCAACTTGATAAACCGCCAAGCATGTCAGACGAAGTGAAGAAACTTTCAGAACCTTCCAAGTTGAAATTAATTTCCGATACCTTAAGTCAACTACACATTGTGCTGTCATCACCGGCGTGCTCTCGGAGTCTTTTTCGTCCCTCGCGCAACTTAATCTCACGAAGAGGGAACCAAGTAGACCGTGCTTATGCAATGCTGAAGGACTTCGCTGATTCGCTCGTGAAAAATGATGCTCGTGGGAAAGACGTATCTAGGAATCTATCTTCAGATCAGTCGCGACTGCGGCGGTGCTGGTGAGCAAGCCTTAAGCGGGGAGTGGTTCAGGGGCTAAGCTAGGCGAAGTCGGCATTCGCGCCGCCATTGACATATTTCAAGTGTTCTAGCCCTTCCTATGTAATCGGCGCCTCTGTGTGGCACCACCTTGATAAATTTTGAGAGAGTTTGCGCGACCCGTTCGATCTGCTATATACTTAAGTGGATTTCACTATGACTCGATAACATCGTGATGTGGGTGAGATTGGGAACTCCGGTAGCAAAGACAGTAGTGGCCAGCCCGTGCTTTTCACACATCCTGCAGTCCTCGCTGGTCATTTCGCAACCATCGAGGCTTCTTGAAGCATCTCTCTAGTGCAAGGTCGGCTGAGAACGAGCCACTACGACATAGAACACTCGGAACATCGGATATTTACATAGTGACTGGCCTGTAAGGCGAAATTGCCCAATTTCCCTTTCCACTATGTTGAAACAAATCTGTTCTTCTGTCATGGTTTCCTATTAAAGCGGACGAGTCATTGTTGTTCCAGGAACTTAAACTCAAATTGATTGAATGCAGAGTCCGGATCTTAATTGCCGTTAGGTACGCCTTCAACAAAGCTTATAGCCAAAGCTATAAGTTGAGTGATGTAGAATGATTCATGGGAAACCTTTTGCTCAACCTTACGGCCTTCTACGACCTTGCTCACTGATTACCTTCTTATCTCTTCACTTACGCTACCTAACCATCCAAAATGAAGGGAGGCATTTTCTTCATGTTTATTTCACTAGCTGCTGCTGCGCTGGTCGCAAAAGACCCCTCAGGCTCCAAGGTTGTCCGTGGGCACCCCCATCCAGTTCGCGATGCTCCCCAGGAGTGTTGCTCGATGGGTTCTGGTTCGATAGGATGTGTACGCCCTGTTCTGCACCCATAAAATCGTGTGTCAATTGCTAATAATTTGTCTTTGCAGACTTGCTACGCGTACACTGCTGCGGTTCGTACCATGCGGGAATGCGGTCACTCTGCCATTGCAATGCTGATATCTTTACAGGAATGCAGAAAAGGATATTGCTTCTGATTTCACATCAAAATCTTGATACAGCGAGACCCTTATTGCCGTAAGAAACCTGATGGTCTAAACACACGCTCTCGAGGAACTCAACATCGCAGGCTTGAGTTTATGCCAAAGGTGCAATCCTTCTACTCTGGTTCTATGCTTTCGGTTACGGGTCAGTCAGTGCGTTAGGGGCAGGAATAGCAGAATCATTTTATCGACTTTAGTGACGCTCAAATTGAACATTTTATGTTGTCTTCAGAAATTTAGGAGCGAAAGATCGCTTTAGAAGTATGCCACCTAAGCAAGGCGATATGGAGTCGGTTGTACAAGAGACTAATATTACATATGTTCATTGCGCTGGTTAACACCACGTTGATCGGCTGCTGTTGATGTTGGACGATCTAAAAATCCATTTTTTGCCATGTAAATTTTGATGAGAAGCAAAACTCCGAGAGGCATGATTCGTGGGACAACTGACCCCATGGCAAAGTCTGCGTTCTTCTTCCTCCCCATCGGCATTTCCGACATGCTGTGGGGGCGGAAGCCAAGTCGGCCGGTGGGATGCCTTCGGTCGTGCCACTATGTAATATTAAGGCCATTGCCAACATCATGCTTCTGGTTGACAAAGATCGCTCATTGCTGATGATTTCTCAACGGATGATCGCTTAGTCAGTCATGACTTTAAAATCATTCAGTCAATACATGTAGCTACGGCGGGGCCGCAAAGTCTGGCATATCATCTCGGCCAGTCTAGGATCGAGCCATGGAATCGACCGGCCCGTGCAGCGCCAGATGTTGACTTCCCGAAAGTTAAAACATCGAAGATCGAACGTAATTAGCCCTCAAAGACTGCACTGGTAACCTGCCATTCTCGTCGCTTGGATAAGGTCGCTAACGCTCTGTCACGCGGCGTCCACCGCCACGCTGCAGTCAAAGTCGTCTAACAGATATGCAGCCTCCATTCACGGAGTGTAGGTCCATTTTGGCCATGACACAGCTTCAATCGATATGTAGGCAGACTTCTAAAGTAATGCCATCGGAACGTATTCATATAAGCGCATGCTCTTGGGATACATACCCTCCGAGGGGCAGGGGTCAAGGGCAAAGGTACCTAGTGTTGAGAGTCATGACAACCTGATTCACCCCAGAAGCCGGCGGGAGACTTTCGCCAGTGAATCGTACATGCAGCACTGTAAGATTGAACTCAGGTCGATCTCTAATCCTAGATCGTAAATTGGGTCGGAAGTTAGAGCGAACGGCACTTCCGTAGTTGATGTGTCGTTGACTCCTTGAGGCAATGACGTTAAGACTCTTGTAGCCGAGCTCGCACGCGTACGAAGTCTGAAGCCGGATTATCATCATCCCTCCCCAAACCCACAAGAGGCGCTGTGAACTATCCTGGATCAATCTACTGCCAATGACGGACTTGGACCTCGAGCCCAAACAAACAGCCAACGAATCATGTGACTTAACATCCACACTACCCCACGCATTCTTAACTCTCTTTAAGCGACCAGCCCGATCTACCGGTAACTGCAAGTGGTACAACGCTTGGCTGAAGCTTATATCATGTTGAAGACTGGCTTGGCGAGAATATGTGTGAGCTTTGGGAAAGCTAGCTGAGCATATGCTGTGCAACCAGTTACTGATGGGACACAATTTTGACCAATGAGCGCCACTGGGCTTCAGTAATCTTTTCAAGGCGCAAAATATCTGTCTCTTTTTCGCGTTGGGAGATATTAAGACTATAATACATAGTACACCTGATGGCGCATAGAAGAACGCACAAGGAACCCAAATCTGAATCTCTCTTATGGTCAGGTACCTGAACGCAACACAACCGACGGGATAGGCAGGAAAGTCCTTGGAACAGTGAGACCTCGACGAATTGAGTGCTATTTGAAGCCAACGCGACTTATAACATGTCCTGCATTCATCTGGACGTAGACATAACACAACGGCTGACTGTTCATTATACGGGAAAGATATAGTACCTTACCCGTGACATATCGATAGCACGGACTTATAGTCACAAGTATGAGAACTCGAAAGTTAGATTAAGCTTTCATCAGACATCAGATGATCAATTCTCCTGCTTAGCCACGGCCATGCCCAAGAACGTGTTGATCTGGCGTTGCATATGGCACTTTGACTTTGATTCACTCCATAGTCTAGGTAGACCAGCAGAATGATGATCCAAATTATTTACATTGCTACAATAAGAGATTGGCGAGGCATTTCCAAATGAAGGATCAGGTTAAGAGTCCTCGGCGGACCTTGTACTAGAGATGATCTCACATTTGTAGCTTTAATTTCTTTGTATGTGATGTAGACATTTCTACTTGTGCCATGGACATCCATTTTGCCTACATCAGGAAAAGATCGATTTGGATCATTTGGGCAGGACATCTTATATTCATTGTGCACTAAGCTATTTCAAAGTACCGACTGGAGAATACAAGTTTCGAATTTCTTCCAAGTATGCAGAAGAAACTATCACTGGCCTGGTTTCCCTTCTCTTGAATGAACTTAGAACCAAAAGTGATGGTGACACTTATTTTGGGGCGAGGAGCCTAGTGTTGGAGGATCGAACACGGATGCTGGTGCCCTTTCCACCGGGGTTGAGCGCCCGTACATTGGAAATGGTGGGGTTGGTGAAAGTTCCCTGGGTGAATCCGGGACCCTCCCGGGAGACGCGCCCGAAACCGGTCATGGCGGCATCGCCCTCGAGCTCGATGCCTGCCTCACCGGCGCGGGTCACGGTCGTGCCAACGTTGGTGACGGTGGCCTCGACAGCAGCAGTCTCAGCCGCTTCGGCACCGGTAACGGCAAGGTCGACGGAGACATCTATGGTGGCGACTACCTCTGCTGCTTCGAGGACTTCGATGGTGAGCTCGATCAGGGCGAGGGCACCCAGGATGAGTTGGCCCTGGGCATAGGCAGCGGAGAGGAAAAGAGGGAGAAGGACTTTCATGAAACTCGGATTCAATATGGTGTAAAGAATGAATGTGGTAAAAATGAGTGTGTAATTGAAGCGATTGCGTGCAAGTGAGAGACTGAATCGTGATGAGGAGATACCAACAACTTAGACGATATTGACCAAGTCTTAAGTATGTCATCGGAGAAAACCCGAGCCCAGACTGCCTCCGGACATCTCCAACTATCTGTCCCATGATTGTGAATTATTAACTTTTCTCGCGATAGTATCAATCAAATTGGATTATCAGCTATGAAGTTTCCACTTTGCCTAAATGGTTGTGAGATCTTCAACTGATTCCGTTGTCATTTGCTCGCGAATCGTGAGCGCCGGATATGGTTTCTGCTAAGACCCAGCACAGACACATCTTCTATGGTTAGTCGCCGAGAATCTCCTCAAGCTTGCTTTCAAGGTGAGTGTCATCACGAGATTTAGAATTCGACGATAAGCTAGGTCAAGTCGTGGTTGGGTCTATAGTGTAATCGTCTAAAAAGGATTATTTTTCCAAGAGAGGTCATGTGAGGCTGATTGGTGATTTGAGTTGGACGATCTTTGAGAGCTGGATGTCGAGTTATCTACCCTAGTCGCTTGCTAGTAAGTGGATTTAATAGTGTTTTCCATCTCCTAGTCCTGTCTCTGTTTCGGTGAGGCTCTGATAGAAATCTCTCTGTCGTCTACAATGCTCATTTGTCTGACAACGTCTATGACACCTTTGCATCTGCGAGGCTTCTGATGCCGTAGAACTGCGAGCATCCCAATACCGTCCATCTTATTATTCGTAATATTCCCTTCTTTGCTAAACGTTTATGCATGACATATAGGCCTCCTTGACTATTCTACTACTATTATCGATGATGTAACGTTCGCGGTTGCCATAACAATCGCAATTCTCCGATCAGTCGTTGTTGTTCGGTTTCTAGCGCGATTCTTTCTTCGGCAATCCCGATTTACGAGGACTTAGGCCCAAAGTGAGAGGTGCTAGGGCCACTCAAAGTGCTCCCAAAACTTTAGTCTTGAACCATGAAACGATCCTGACTTTACTGTGGGACAATCTCGCCAGCAAGCCGAAGACATCGCGTGGCTCGGCTTTGATTGCTGTACCCCCTTCTGGAGCCCCGTTGTCTTCCAAAAAAACAATAAAATAGTGATCTTGTGAGTCAACTGAGCCAAGACTCGGAGCCTGGAAGTACCCTGTCGAGATTACGAGCGCATTCCGTGGCAGAGATTCATCCGGTGTTACGTAGTCACGAACTAATACATATATGATAATGAGCTTCGCCGCGTCTGAGAATGGTTGGACTATCTGAACAACAGCTCTCGCATTCATTTTATCAATATTATTGGACGCCCCCTACACTCTTTTCAGAAAGATTCAACTTGTACATTCTCCCTATTTCTACAATGCGGTCTTCTTTCGTTTTGGCTACTCTCCTGGCTGCGGTTGTTCCCGCATTCGCCTATGAGGTGGGCACTGGCTCATGCTGCACAGCTCAGCTCAAGGCTTGCCACGAGCAGGGTGCCGATGCCTGTATCTGGACAAACGCGGCCATTTGCGTCAACAACCCCAAGAACTCTGTCCCCATTGACGAGACTTGCAACGAGAAGTGCCCTACTGCCTCAGTGAAGACCCCGGATGGCTTCATCTACAAGTTCCAAAAGCATAAGTGAGCCTTTCGATGACACTGGTGTCTATCTGTTTGAATGCGTGGATTATTGGCTCATCATTCCATCGCGATCCCGCCGGCACTTGCGTTTGCAGTAACACGAACCCGAACATTGGAAAGTACTGCTACGGGCGTAAGAGGGGCCAATTTTGAGATACAGAGAGGTCCTGAACTCAGACATGGAAGTATACAGATAGCGGCGTTTGCAGCATTGTTTTGAAAGAATGAATTATAAGCTTAGGCCTCACGGTCATTGTTGAAATCCACGAACTTTTCAAGTTCGCCGTTTGGTGGCCCTTGTCTATCATCGTATCACTCTCGTGAAAAACTCTACATGTCGGGAACCGGTTCCCGTCTTACAACTCCCTGCTAGAAGCATGGGTTGGGTTTGAATATTGTGATTGCATAGCCATACTACAAAAAGCTTCGGAGACCATGATCATGGCTTGACTTGTACACAAGTCTCTGAAATGCGCCGATGATTTCCTCGATCTGAGGGTCTTGAGGTGGGAGGACGTGAGACATGATAAGACCACAGAAGCCGTTGGTTCGATCAATGAACTGTAAGTCATGTTTAGCAGGCGAAGTTGAAGGGGGGGAGGGCAAAAGACTGACCCAAAACTGATTCGTCCCACCACCCCATACCAAAGTCTTTGGTCCCCGTGGGCACTCCGCCTCTGAACGAGAACCGTCGATCAACATTCCTCCCAACCCCCAATTGTAGACCTCGCCGCGGTAGAAGTCGCCGATGGTAAGTTTTCGCCTGTCGAAATCTGCCTGTAGAGCTGATCTGCTTTGATCCGACAAGTTGGCCTGGAACATCATCTCCACAGAATCGGGCTGGAGCACACGTCTGTCGTTGCTGAATATGGAAAAGACGAGCTCCATGTAGTCTCCTGCGCTGCAATAAGCCCCATGACCTCCGAAGCACTCCGTGTCGACTCCTTGATTTAAGGTCAGGACGTTAGGATGCACCTCGAGCCTCCCGGTAATTGCATTTCTTTCCGTGAGGGTGGCGACCTTGTGATTTTTCCCATCTGCGTTTGGCCAGAAGGTAAAGCTAGATGCTCCTAGTGGTGCCCACACGTGTAGTTTTAGGTATGTTTCCAGAGACATGCCGGTAAGCTGCTCTACCAGTTTGCCTGCCCAATCTGGTCCGCAACCATAGTCCCATCCCTCGCCCGGTTCGAAGAGAAGCGGGTCATCGTAACGCTCTTCAATGGTTGGCTCCAAGGTAGCCGGGAGGTTTCCTCTGAGACTTCGAAGTCGTTTTAGGTCTTTGTTTTGAAAGTAGTAGCTCGTGCCGGCGGAGTGTGTCAAGAGGTGGCGAAGGGTTATTGGGTTGCGACGCTCCTTGAGGATGGGTGAGCCGTCTGGACGCCAGCCAGCTAGGACTTTCTGACGTCCGAGAACTGGGAGCATGGAGCTCACATCTGTGTCTAGTGCGAGGAGCCTTTTCTCTACAAGCTGCAATACAGCTACTGTGAGTGGAAGCTTTGAGCAGGAAGCTAGCGTAAAAACTGTGTTTTTGTCGATGGGGGCTTGATTGGGCCATGATGGCGATGGGCCGCCTAGGCACTCGGATACGATATCGGATCCTATCGTTGTGTTAGCTGCGAAGGAGGCGTCGGATCTGAGCGGATTATCTAACCATCACGACGTTTGGCGAGGAGTATTAGCGAAGAGAACACGTCGTCTTGCAAGGAATCCTGAAGTAGTCTCTTGAACGGTTTCATAGTAGGCAAGGCCTCGGGCGAGATTCGAAGGGGTTTTTACAGGAGCAGCTGGTGATCAATGAGATTGGCTATATTATGTTAGAGAAAGAGAGAAAGTGAAAACCTCGGCAGAAGGCTCCGAGGGGACCGCAAGAGGAAACCCTTGGCGCGGAAAATTCAGCAAGTAAGTAGGTCCTGATTCATCGGGACTACCTCATTGAGCAGATTTCATCACGTACTACTATGGAGTCCGCTATTCACTATCACATATCTGTACCTAACTCATCACATAAGTGGGGGGCAAGTGGTTTGTCCGGACTATCCGCAAAGCAGATTTTCGAATAATATGATAACTGAGAATGAGAAAGTCAAATCGCAAAACGAGCATAGCTCTGCTGGGTGGGTAACGTCCGTGGTCTCGGAACTTTATAGCTCGGCCTTGCATGGGTGGGGGTCATGTTATCGGGTTTGTGAATATCGTTGAGTTGTCAATGGCGATGACGCGAATGAAAATTTTAGTTTGAAGCCGAGAGGGGTAGCAGCAACGAAGTGTGGTCGGGTTCAGTCTGATCTCGTTCTAGAGTATTCTCGTTCAATCGTAAATGATGAGAGCGCAGAGGGGGCTCTGTTGAATGGCTTGTCGCCAATTACAGACTTGTGGTGGTATTATTACAAAAGTCAAGTCCTTTATGCATTCACAATCACGCAGCTTTCTCATACCTTATGCCAATATGTCGCCCAAGTGTCCCTGGATCCCCCGCCGCTTCTAACATTGTAAGCTAGGGTGAGCTGGGGTAAGCGGGGTAAACAAGCGTATAAAGACTAAAGTAGGTTACGGGAACAAGGTCACGATTATCGAGATTGGAATAATCATAAGCTTAAAATAATAAGTATATATGTGGTGGTTTATATGTATATATCTAGTGGTTTTCCCCCGGCCTTCTAGGGATAAAAAGCTGACCTTAACGAGATTGAGCTTTTTTAAAAAGATTATATAACACAGGATATATTTTTCAAAATATACGATGTACATGATATACCCTATTCACGTATTTGATTTAATGTAGTAATTGTAACAAAACAAAATGTTATAGAAATGAGGACAACTCTTCCCGCTACTACGTCCTGGATACACCAACTTGTCCATTTATATTGGTCTTAGTACTTCTTCTGATGCCGTGCCACGGAAAGGGGACCGGCAAGAGACTGAAGGAGGCATAGTTTGAGAATTAGAGTATGGAGAGGTGGGCTTGCATGAGTGAAAACAAGTGCATATAGGATAACCTAGGGTTGCAGTGTCTTTCTTGAACTTTATTTCGGTCAGAGAGCCATACGGCGGATTTCCGTGCATAATGTCAGGCTGCTCAACAACACTCCACACGGATCAACCAGTACATTGAAATGCAATTGGTAAACTTGATGCACAACAGGTCATGCAGCCGGTGTCATCTTCACACGCAGCTTATTCTTTTCGAAGAATCCATACCACCTTTGATCAAGCCAATCCACCTCCTTGTTTTCCAGCTCGATGTCAAAGTTCCACAAAATTGAAGCGATGATCAGTCGAACTTCGTGATAAGCTAGACTAGTTTCAGTCAGCATTTAAAGTCGAAGAGACTAGAGATATGAACTAGGGTCAAATACCTCTTTCCGAGACAATTCCTAGGCCCGTAGAGAAAAGGCTGGAAAATCTCCTTGTTGTCGTCGGAAAAATTAGATGAAGGGTTTGTGAGCCAACGCTCTGGCATAAACTCCATTGGAAAACTGAAGTGTTTTGCAGAATGATATGCTGCCATATGAGGTATTCCGACCGTGGTCTGCCACTTCGTCAGCAGTTGCGTCTCCATAAACGGTACAGACACACGCGGCATCGAACACTCACCCCCTCTGGAACCCATTGACCGCAGATATTCGCCCCGCAGACTCGCTTCACCCGCCCCAGTGCACCGGCAACAGGAGGATAGAGCCTCATAGCCTCGTCGATGCAGGCTTGGAGGTACTTCAAACCTTGGAGCTTGGAAATAGTAAGCTCGTCTCTTTTCAGGCTGCGAATCTCCTTGAGAAGGATCTTCATCTTGCTTTCGTTCTTGCAGAGGAAGTAAGTCAACCCACTGAGAAGACTTGCCGTTGTCTCAGACCCTGCGATGAGGAACTCGTACGAGCTAGAGTACATCTCTTCACGACTTATGTTGTCCTGCTCCGCGTTACGCTCAACTAAGCTCCAGATATCGCCCCTGTCGGTGCCTTGCTCCAGGCGTTCGTCGACCCGCTTTATAGCGAAGTTAATGTGCTCATCTCTCATTGCCTTTATTCTCTTGGGTATCAGACGAGTGAAGAACGCATCGAGAATTGGGTAGGCACGAAGGAGTAAGGTGTATCCCGAGTACTTGAGTGATTCTTCGATAACCGAAACCCAAGGCACAAAGCTCTCACCACTGAGCATCCCCAAGGGTTTTCCAAAGGTCAAGTCTGCCATAATATCGAAAGTTGTGAAGGTGTACAGACGAGTCACTTCCACCGACTTGTCTCCCTGACACATGGCTACCCGGTGCACCTGATGGACTTTTTCAACCAGCATATCCACATAGCCTCGAATGAGGTCTTGCTGTCCGCGTAGTGCTTTGTCTGAGAATGCATGACTGAATATCCGCCGTTGGCGCCTATGCCCTGAGTCGTTGGCGCGGATTAGACCCCGAACATTGGGCGCAATATCTGGTCCATACATCACTAAGTCCTTTTCGAAGAGGTCTTGCCCAGACTTGTGGAAGCCATGAATATCCTTCCATGCCCGGTGATCAATGTAGCTGAGCTCATCTGGTCCAATCCGGACAATGAGGCCATATGTATCATGGAGCCGTTTGGGAGCGATGGCACCATCCCCTATGACTGTGAAATAGAGTCGATAAAGCTTTGTTGCTGCTGCGAGTTTCGGTCCGGGATAACGGCGAAGAGGATGAAAATAGATGCGATAGATGATGACTGCAAAGCGATGAATGGAGAACTAGGTGCTGGGGTTAAAACTGACGTGATGGCCGCGGCCGAGGTCGTTGTGAGCGACGTACTAAGATGGCTAAAGCAAGCGTGGCTTGTGCGACTGTCAAGTGTGAATGAAACATATTTAAGGGTGGCAGACTCGTTCTGGTGGAAGGGAATTGCATGGCTAATGAATTCTTGGAAGAGTCGACACACACTGTGAGTGGTAATTGGAGAACACGTTCCGAAGTAAAAGTTGTTGTTAAGTACTGGCGAAACGGCACGGCAAAGATACGGCAATGGGCCCGAATCCGAGCCCGAGTATGAAGTGGGTATCATCTTCCAAAGTCGTATCTAAAACTGTATGTTTTACCTGACCCTGGACTTCCCACGGGGCAAGTGAAGGCCAAGTCTCTGTCCAATACCTTAGCGCAGTCTTGACTCGTCGTGTAATATGTACGATACCTGTGCACAATGTGAAATATCATCCTGTGTCCAGAGCCTGGTATGACCCCCTAGGTCTCTTTGTTATCCACAACTTTAATGATTCTTGTGCCTTTCGTTTGTTGCTAATCGTAGGCATACTGACCACTCATTATTGTCCAATGGAAATCCTTCTCCATTCGTTCGTGGAGAAAACATTTCAAAGCCCAATATCTTAATGCATTGATGTATTGATATCGGTATGTGGCATAGGTCCCTGATTACAAAAGATGGACGGGCTTCGCATCAAATTGGCTCGCCTGACACTCTCGAAGTGGTCTAGCCGCTCAAAGGTCTCTAAGTGAGTTTGAGTAGACTGTAGTGAGAAGACGTTCTAAAGGAGCGTACAAATGTTATGGCCCAAAATCGTGACATATGCAGACTTACTATTGGCTTGAAGAACAGGTCTTAGTGACGGCAGGAAAGCAAGGAAGACATTGCCAATATGTAAGTTGTGGCTGCATCTGAGTAAGGACACTTTTCAAGAGCACTAAGTATGCAATCTACTCTCACTGCTCATTCGTTATTGAACCTCTAATATTCCAGCTTCCATTCGACGTGTTCCCAACCCTCTCGTCTTCTAAACGTGGCTTTCACTTGCTTCTTTGGCGGAGGGACACTTTGACCCGTGAGGTTTGCGATAGGGCACTCAGGAACAATGAGACCATCGCAGTCAAAACCTGTGACCAATGCCGCGAGAAGGGTTATGTTTTCGTTGATGGCAAAATTGCGGCCAGGGCACAGGTGTTTGCCGCCACCAAAAGGCCAAAAAGCCATCTTCTGCGTGATACCGCTTGACCCCCACATGCGTACTTGGTGCTCGAGCCATCGTTCAGGCGCAAACTCATTTGGGTCCCTTTCGCCCCACGCTTCTGGGATGCGGTGTCCAACACCGGCGGGAATATGGCAAATGCCTCCCGCACGGAGCAGAGTTCCGTCAGGAAGTGTCGTGTCATCAAGAACATGCCGTGTTGCTGTATTAGAATCGAAGAGACGCAAGGTCTCACGATGTGTCGCATTAATGTAGGGGCAGATGTTGGAATCGGTCAACTGAGAGGCATGAATTGTTGCGACTACTTTTATCGCAGGTCCACTGGGCCCAGTGATCTCTTCCTTTCCGAGGGTCACCAGGGGCTTGACTTCTTCTCTGACTTTGGCCAGAATTTCCGGTCGAGACATGACGCTGATCAAAAACCAAAAGAACATTGGGGCACTATTGGTTGTTGCGGCTACCACCATGCCTACCTCAAGTCGGCCCAGGTCAGTGTCGCTGAGGCCAGAGTTGCGAATAATGCGTGCCCGCAGCTTCGTGAACTCTGCGACGTCTGGTGGGAATGACGGCTCGTCAGGGAACTTCTCGAAATATTTGACAAGAACACCTTGAAGTCGCTCTCGAGCAGAATTGCCAGCTGGTGCTATCCACTCAGGCTTTATATTTGGGAAAAGATAGGTCAATGCATCATCAAATGTCCTATGATCTGTTAAAATTGAAAACTGTACGAGGCCTTGAATTAACGCACCAGATATCATCCACCAGACGAGCGTCATGTCTAAATGGGTTTGTGTTTTTGCCGTAAAGCGAATCTGTTGCGGCCACGGCGATGCGATTTCTGAGGAAGTGATACAAGTGCTGGATCTCCTGCTGATGCTCAGGCCCGGGTGCTAGTGCATTGAGATCATCAGTAAACGCCGCAAGTGCCGTGATCGTCATACGTCGCATGGGTTCTGGTGCAGTTGCTGTTGATACCGTCGTGGAGAAGGCATGGAGAAGTGTGCCGTCCACGAAAAGCTCTTTTGCTTTTGCGCTGAGCCTGACCAGACCATCGCTCGCCTGGACGACGAAAGGGTCAAAGGAAAGAAGACGGTTGCGGAGAGCTGCCTGTGCCAGAGAGGGAGAGGCAATTAGATAGACCTTTTGGCCAAAGATGCTGAGCGTGGCTGTCGAAAGCTTGCCCTGAGAAGACTCATACATCTCTAGATAGTACTTGCCGCCCTTGTAGAGCATGTTGACGAGGTGTCCCACAATAGGTATCGTCGGCTTCAGGAGTGGCGGCTCCCTCGGATCCAAGCTTGGCGTGGAGATTTTGCTGATTGCCAGGGCGATAAGCGGAAAGAGCGCGAGAACAACATAGCTGAGGATCCGAACATGACCAGAATCATGGAACTGTGTTGACTGTCCCTGGTCTGTGGTAGAGGTGTTGATAAGTGACTCGGGCATCATCAAAGCCACCAGTGGTTAGATATCCAAACGATCTAGAAAGGCAACCAACGATAATTGAGAGGAATGTCTGTCAGGCAGAAAGAACTTGTGACAAGTACGTCTCCGAGCGAGGAATAAGCAGGTTAGATAGGTACAATTTTCTGGAATCGGGTAACAATGCTGTCGCCAAGCCAAAGACGAATTTTTTGGTTTTACCGTTACAAAAGCAACGGGTAATTCATCATGCGATTTGAAAAAGTCATACCCATCTGCCCAGCAGACGGTTCGCTTTCGCGTTCGGCGAGGTGACCTTAGTCATGTTGCGCCAGGGCTCAGATTTCGTGATACCCGTATCTAACTTGAACTCTGCGCGCGCTCTAGCCATTGCCTCACTTCGGGTCAGATTGAGTTTGCAAATGCTTGGCTACAAAGTCCGCAGCTGCGGCTACCTGTTGCCGTCTTTTTTAATATATCTTGTTTCCGACATGGATCAGCGCAAGGTGGCTCTGACTCAAATCGACTATCTTGGTGTGACTAGGGTACCCAGTCAAATAGTTCACGTACCTAGTTTCCAGACGTCCGTTTTAACATCTCATCGCGACGTGCGCTTCAGTCTGGCCACGCGGATGGAAATTGCAAGGTTTTTGGGTCTAAAATATTGGCGGCCGTTTCTCAGATATGAAATACGAGGTTTAACATTGTTTGTGTACATGCAAGGAATGGTCCAATATCTCATGCAGCTCGACAACTATGAACGCTATCTCAATCGCATTGAGATCTTTGCCTTTGGATTGGCAACAAGCACTAAGCCAAATTCAAGGGGCTTTTCGTTGGCTGAGACCGGTGCTAGCTTCCAGTCAAATCTCAGCAAAATGTTTGAGAGAGCCATTTTGGATTCGTGTGCGGCAAAGAAGCGGCCAGCACACGCGTGCTTCCCGTAGCCAAACGCAAGATGATTCGGGCTTGTGCTCACAAGATGCGCCTGATTTGCAACCTTGCTATTACCACTCTCCCGCATGCGAACAAACCGATACCCATCGAATCTCTCGGGGTTTTCATGCACGTTTGGATCCCAGAGCTTGTCTGCAGACACCCCAATGACGCTTCCCTTGGGTATTGTGTCGCCATTAGATAGAGTTGTGTCTTCCAAGACAAGCCTGTGCATGAACGCTATCAAGTGCGCGTTAGCTTTGAGTGCGTCGTCTAAGAAAGCGTGACTATCATAACTCACTCATGGCAAGGGGCTTCCGGCGCTGGCTCTCTTTCAGCACGCTATCAAGGAGCTTCATCTCGTGAAACGCCGCCTTGCTCCATCCCAATCTATCAACGGCGTCGTTGATCTCATCTCGTAACGGTTCGACTATTTCCGGATTGGCTGCAATCTCAAGGATGGCTTGGGTGAGCAAGTCAGTGGTGGTGTGAATTGCGGCTTGTGACAAGATGAGTTGCGCAACAACAGGATCATAATCGCTTGCCGTGTCTTTGGTGTCTTGTTCAAGCCACTCGATCACGTCGTTGAATGTCGGAATAGGCTTGCCAGACTTGATAGCCGCTTCTTTTACCAGGCGACGCCGCTCAATGGCAGCTATGATGATACTCCTCGCCTTGAAAACATGTCGGCGGAGCTTGATACAACATGGTAGTATCCAGTGAACCAATGGACGAAGCTTAGCCGGCCATAAACGAAGGATTTTGGCCGCAATGTAAGCATCGGTGGTGTATTCAGTGGTGACTTTTATCCAATCATCATTCCTCGTGATCTCTTCTCCTAGGAAGACGCGGGAGGAAAGACGTGCTACAAGCTCCAGGACATGCTCACGAAGATTTATCTCTGTCCAGTCTACTACAGATGTTAGAACAATGTCATTATAAGTAAAGTTCCTTCATTCAGGCATACCTTTCGCATCTGGGAAGTGGTCTTTCAATGCAGCCGCGCATTCCTCTGCTAGAGCTCCTGTAACTTTGTCTACCATGCCCAACATTAGTCAAGATACAATACTCTCGGCAACAAATGAGCATCTTTATACCTAAAGAGTGTGTGAGATGCTTTCTGGCGATATCGCGACTTAGCGCCGCATCGGTTGTGCCTTCCCGGAAACCTTCGAAGCCAGGGAACCGAGCATGGAAATTCTACAATTCCGAGTCTCGGATTAGTTTGTGTTGAGAACTATGAGTGTGAAAGATGCCGCCATACATACCTCAGTAATCACTTGTGGATAACTTAGCCGCGAGTCAGTCCGAATTTCATTCGCAAACTCTGAGGGAACCACTGTGATGACGCCTATATCGGTCAGGATGCGGAATGCTCGATTCAGCTTCAAGCCTTTGGACACGAGTTTTCTCGCATTGAACAGAAATGATAACTGAACCAACAACCGAGGCTCCCAAAATCTAGGAGCATTCACCATCGGAATAGTGTTTTTTCTTCTGAAGGCTCCGTAAAACGTCGACAATAAGATCAAGCCAGCCATTATACTCAAGGAAGAGTATACATGGCTAACTCGGATAGAGCTCGTCGGTTGGTTGTAAAGCGTATTAGCTGGAAACAACAACGACGCAGTGGCCGAACTGCTGTCATTGACTGACATGATCACTGTGATAGACACAACGATGAGCTGATGCTTGTGTGAAGTGAAAAAGAAAAATGATGAGTTGCAGACATGCGCACAACGTTAGAAAAAGGGGACCTTGAAAATAGGAAAGGAGGTTGTGCGTTGTGACTGGTTAGAGAAGACGCAGGCGACCGAGAAGAATCCGGATGACTGTTTACCCTACCTTAGTCTTACGATATCAAGAAAGCTGAGTGAGATAGCGCATAGCTGCAAGACCACGGATCTCAGAATGGCCCTGTTCGTCGAGGACGGAAACATCCGAGAGCGAGAGCGACTCAATCGGCTTAGCTACGAAGAGTCAGTCTAGGTGAGCAGCTACCACATTATCAGTCCCCTCTCTGACCCGCTACCCGCGGCTTCCACGGAGTTTCAGTCGATGGTATCATTTCAAGTCACTCTCATCATACTGTAGTCTATATTAGGATTTTAACTTTCAGACAGGGATCAGGATACATAAGTTCGTATTGGCAGAATTTGGCAAATGGATTGCTTACCCTGAGCGCTCGCTTGACATGGAGTTAAATTGATGCCTGGAGGCGGATTACTCAAGCTTGTACTGGGCGGTGAGATTATGACCGGGGTTTGCAGCGGAAATGCTCATTGCTCTAAGTCTTCTATATGCTTTGCGGAAGGAAAGAAAGAAAACATCAGAATCCGATGTTTGAGACTACACTTTCAATGCCCCAGTGGAAAAGCACCATTTCTGATGCTTGGTATCCGGCCGTGTTCGGATATCTACCAACACGTCCGAACTCGGCTTTTTAACCGACAGCATATTCGTATCGTCTT
Source organism: Colletotrichum simmondsii (assembly GCA_001563135.1). NCBI lineage: Eukaryota > Fungi > Ascomycota > Sordariomycetes > Glomerellales > Glomerellaceae > Colletotrichum > Colletotrichum simmondsii. The sequence goes on along the minus strand of JFBX01000628.1, from coordinate 200,855 downwards.
CTTTAGGTAAACCATTTGCGCCCTCAGGGAAAGTTACGTCAAACGTAGAGAGAAACATCGCCGTGAATGTAATCATCTCGTCCACTGCAAGGTGCCTTCCGGGGCACAAAGTGCTGCCTCCTCCAAATGTCCGGTTTGCTGCTGGGTGTACCTTGCTCGGCCTCAAGAACCTTTCCGGCTCGAATGCGCCGGCGTCAACACCCCAAACATCTGGATTCGAGTGAATCGCCGTTGCCGCCATTTGGACTATGGCCCCTTTCTTCAGGACATATTCGTCGCCTATTTCAACATCTTGGTTAACCAGAAAGGTGCCAGTCGAAGAACTGATGCATCGTAGAGTCTCATGGCAAATGGACATGAGAAGCGGGCAGCGTTTACGAATAGCGGCGACATCGAGTGTGGAGAAGTCCTCATCATGTGCGCATGGCTGAATGATCAGAGAAAGCTCCAGGCGAACCTTTTTCAGCAGGTCTTCATCTCTGGCAATATGCAGGATGATCCAAAAGACAGCAGGTACTGTGTTGATCAGGAATCCGGTCATGAGGCCAAGACCATAGCGAGCAATGAACTCAGTCCCTCTATTGTGGTCCAGTGCAAGCCTGCGTGTACGCCGAATCAATTCAGACGCAGTATCTTCGGGAAATGAGTCACCAAAGTATTCCAATAGAGCATCGACGATATTTTGACGTGCCGCTGCTGGTTTCGCAGCCGTGATGGTGGGAAAAACACCCATCGTCAAAGCCTTGAGGCCATTCTCAAAGTCCCTGTGAAAAGGTCAATAAAGGTTCTGGTAAGGCAAGGCTATGAGACTATACCAAAATGCCTGCAGCAACTCTTTGTTGTTGGCAAAAGGGCTGTCTGGTCCGTGAAGGGCCTTTGCAGTTGACATTGCGAAGATCTCTTGGAGCCAACTTTGGAGAGCAATGGTTCTTGGACCTTCGCTGATGCTGTTGACATGGTTTGCTAGGCCGTTGAAAATCTCGTCGTAGACCTCCTTCAGAGAGAGAGAACCCGGAGAGAGAAGTGAATGCTCCATCATGTGGGCTTCCTGTCTTAGCGATCCTTTTTGCAATGGGTTTCTCAGCAACTCCGTGATGTCGGTTTGAGAAAAAGCAAATAGTTTGCCATAGACGATGGTGACGAAGGGAACATTGCCATCAACCTCTTTTGAGCGACGAGATATCAAGGCAATAAGTTCTGGTGAGTTGACGATGTACGTCTTCTGTGAGGCCAAGTACACAGTCAGGATTGGAAGTTTGGTCGATGATCTGCTTGTAAAGTCAACAATCTGTCGAGAAAAACATACTTTAACAAGATCAAAGGGTTTAGTGCTTCTTCTGTATTCACTTACCTCAGATGGATGTAATATGACACTCCATATCTCAGAAGTCCAAGTATATGACCTATGAACGGGACCGAAGCATTAACCAGAGGAGGCTCTCTTGGTCCGGGTCTAAGGACCAAGTATTCAACCCAGCGTAAGAGAAGAAATGCTGCCGTAGGGAGAAAAGCTAGAGCAACTAGCAAACGGCTCAGCTCAGTAACGTCTATCATCGTGATGGATACGTCTTCAGCCTGGTAAAGCAATGAGTATGGCGTAAGATTGGAGAGTAAGGAGCTATAACACTGAGATCGCAGACCTTCTGCAGTACAGTCATGATTCTATTTACATCTTCACTTCGGACTCGGTTCGATGTTGTGGAACTCGTAGGCTTCCAGCTGCCCATATGTTGCTCTCAACATCTATGCATAAGTCGAAATGACTAGTGTAGCCGTCTGTGTGTGATCAAGGATTATAATACCCGTATCCTTGCCAGGGGTCGGTCCCTCATCCTAGCTACCGAGAACAGGTAATACAAGTCCGCCACCGAAGTGCCGTGTAAGCTGCAAAGAAGCGGTCTTATGAGCACACAATGCTGCAAACTTCTATTTATTGCCTCCATAAGTCTCTTTAAAAAGTATGCCCGATGTTACAAGAAGCATCTCTCATTGCCAGCCAGCACCATTTCCACGTCAGTGCTTTCGATCCTTGTCATACGCCAAGATATACGCACTCTTCTTTTCGCAACAATGCTCACCAAATCTTACCCGGGTGGTGCGGCAGTCAATGGGTCGTTATTGATTACGTTCCTGATTACATTTCTGTTCATCACTCTCTCCGTTCCTCCGTCAAAGTCCTTCATCCGGCTGACTGGAGTCTTGGCTCTCGCGAGCTTGACTTACGCGCTCCAGCTCGCGTCTAGTGAGTGGATCGCCAATCCTCACTGGCGTTCTGCAATCGTTCCACTTTTATGGATTCAGTTCATGAGTGCCTCTGAGCTTGTCCTAGTCAGAAGGTGGGATGGCATTTGGGAACCGGACGCCCGCACCAAGAGAATAGCTGGGTTCGCCCCATCTTCCGCGTCTCCCGCGGCCCGAACGTACGAAACTCTGATGCTGCTTTGGAAGCTCAGACGAATCGGCACGAGGTGGCAGGTCAGAAATGTTCCTGGAATACAGCAACGGTCTCCACACCCCCCAGAGAGCCGGGTCGCATTCATCTTGAAACGATCTCTCAAGATCCTGGTTGCCTACCAGGTGCTTAGCCTCATGACGCAGGCCCCGCCTCCGGACCCGAATTTTGTCGGTCGGGACAAACAAGCGCTGGCGTTTCAGGGTCTCGTCAGGCTGTCGCAAGCGGACATCATATTCCGCATTATTGGGACCCTGTCGTTCTGGGCCTGCACCGCTCTCATAAACCTACTCATGTTTGAAATTGCTTGTCTCGGGTTCGTTGTCGTTTTTCTATGCAAGGTCGAGGACTGTCCTCCACTTTATGGGGATTTCTCGTCTGCCTCAACCATTAGGGGCTTCTGGGGGTAAGTCCAACGATACAACTTCGTTCCAGTCTATTTGCTGACAGTCTTCAACTCAGGACCTCATGGCATCAATGTCTGCGTAGTGGGCTCACAGGCCATGCCGATGTCATTGAACACCACATTTTCCCATTTCGGCAAAGACTGGTTTCTAGATACCTTCGTATCTTTATCTCTTTTTCCATTTCTGGTCTGATTCATCATACTTCTGACATGGCAATGGGGATGACAGCAGAGAACGCCGGTGCTTTTACCTTCTTCTTGTTGCAGCCGATTGGAATCATCGCTGAAGATGCTATCCAGGCTGTCTCGAAACAAGTGCCATTGTGTCGTTCGGCGCCCAGAGTTCGGGTCTTGATCGGATACCTATGGGTTCTTGTGTTCCTTGCCTGGTCGACCCCAACTTGGTTCTATCCCCAGCAAAGGCTCGGATTGGATGCATCCGGACTTCTGCCATTTCATCCGAATTTGTTGAAGCAGTGGAATCTCCAGTCTGATTTTCACTGGAACCAGTCAGGCGGATAGAGTTTGGGTATCTACCAGACTGGACGACTGCCTGTCACAGAACAGGGATAGACCCGGCCTTTCTCGAAGTGGCTGTCACATGCGCTAGCACGGGATCTAACTTACATGTCCTACCTATATTTACCTTTCCCGTTCTGTATTTCATCTGTAGTAATACAAGCCAGCTTTAAACACCTCTTATGCCCATTGCTACGTGCCATGATAGCTCGTGATAACTTCGGTTTCGGTCCGGTGTGGCGCAAGGACCATCAGAATCATCATGCACAGCACGGTCCTCCCGTATTTTCCAGCCTGGCCTGTATTCCGGACAGTGTTTACACGTATTACGGATTGTAGTGTATATGTGATTCATTGCCAAGATTGTTATGTATCGTCGCTACTAGCCACGATTTGGGTGGTCTCGAAACCCATGATTGTAGGGACAGGGTCCGAGGATCAACAGGGATATGCTCAGCCTCCATTAAGCAAGCTAGATTTTATCTCGTCCGCTAGAAATCACATTTGTTGCCATTCCCTTCGATGCAGCCCATCTGACCGTGGTCTATGATTTTCCGTGGAATCAATCCTACTCGTCAACTCCATCCCGCAAAGTTCTCAACATGATCAAACACATCTATCATGCGGCTTCTATCATGCTGCAGTCACCCATCCCGGTGTTGATACTTCTCACCTTTACGCTTCTCTATTACATCTACACGAAAGGCTTCCCAAGACCTCTCACTGGGATTACATACAACGAGAGCGCTCTGAAAAGCTTCTTAGGTGACCTCCCTGCCTTCCAGCATGCAAGAACCCAGGGGAAAGGCTTTACTGTGTGGATGCGCGACCTGGCTCAGAAACATGGGTCACCAATGGTTCAGGTCTTTCTGGGCCCATTTACACCGCCATGTGTGGTTCTGTTTGACTATCGTGAAAGTTACGACATTGTAGCACGGCGAACAAAGGAATTCGACCGTTGCCGAAGGGATGCAGAAACTATGTCGACAATTTTACCTGAGCATCATCTTTCGATGGTGTCAGCTGACGCCAGGTTCAAAGGCAACAAGGACTTGGTGAGGGATTTGATGGCCCCAGGATTCTTAAACGAGGTTAGTTTTTCTATCGACTTCAGTCAAGAAAGCTTTTCCCAGCTAAATTTGGCTACTTAGGTTTCTGCGCCCGAGATTCATAGCAAAGCGCTATTTCTCGTAAAGCTGTGGAGTGTGAAGAGCAAATGGGCCGCAGGCCATCCGTTTGAAGCCCATCACGATCTTCAGAACGCTGCTTTAGACATCATCATGTCTGCTGCATTTGGCGAGACAAGCAATGGCGGTGTTCTCAGGCAGCACATACTCCAGGAAACAGGCCATAGGCCCTTCCTAGTGCCAACAGATCTGAAAGAGCCCGCATGCTTCAAGAGTCTGGGGCTTCCCACTGAGTACCAGGCTACTGTTGATATCACCCACTTTATGGGCAGGGTTGTCACGTCGCCCTTCCCAAAACAGTTTGCATGGCTGTTGAAGACATTTACGAGTGTGAGCAGTGTATTTGTGAAGAAGGACCAATTCATCAGAAGCCAGATTCAAAAAGCAGTAGCATCGCTAAGCGACAAATCGCTCCAAGGAGAGAAGGCAGCCAAGTCAGCTTTAGACTTCATCGTCCTGCGAGAAGTGACAGCAGCCAAGAAGTCCGGGCGCAAACCTTCATTCACTTCAAAGAGATTGGAAGACGAGGTACACTTGTTCATTCCCCCTTAGACGAGGAAATCATGCTGACTTCACAACAGTTGCTTGGATACATCGTCGCGGGCCATGAAACGTCTGCTTCCATCTTATCTTGGGCTGTGAAGTTCCTGGCCGACAATCAGAAACAACAGCATACATTGCGCAAACATCTCCAGGCAGTTTATCCAGCTGCTGTTGAAGAGAAGAGACAGCCAAGTGTAATCGAACTCACGAAGGTTGCAGCTCCGTATCTTGATGCCTTCTTAGAAGAGATTCTACGACTCTCACGGACGGCTTCAATTCTAACACGCGAGGCTGTTACTGATACTATCGTGCTGGGGAAGTTCGTGCCGAAAGGTACCACAATCTTCATCTTCACACAAGGGGCGAGCTACGTTCAGCCTTCTCTGGGCGTTGACGAACAAGTGAGAAGTAGGACTTCGCAAGAAGCCAAGCGAGTTCCAGACTGGCTTCCCGACGACGTAGGAAAGTTCTGTGCTGGGCGCTGGCTTGTACCAAAGACGGGAGCAAGCGGGTTCAGCGAAGAACGCGTCGGAAAAGAAGACAGCTGGACTTTGTCTGATTTTGATTTTGATCCTCAAGCCGGGCCATTCTTAACATTTGGCGGTGGACCAAGAGGATGTTTTGGTAGACGTCTCGCCTATCTTGAGTTGCGCATGGTTCTTGCGCTGCTTGTGTGGAATTTTGTTTTCAAGCCATGCGCCGACAACCTTAGCACCTATGAGCTGAGGGAGAGCATAACTGTAGAGCCCAAGGATTGCTACGTCAACCTTCAGACATCAGATCACATGTAGATAAGAGTATCACAACTTCCAGGTTCAGTCGTCCACTTCGAATATAGTCACTGATTTCTGACATTCCTATCCGACTGCAATGTTTGCCAAAACCCAACTACGCCAAGAGTCATCGCACCAACTCAATAGTACGCCCAGCCGGCCACTGCCAATCGTGGATTTTGTGGGCCACAGATGTTCACCCGAAGCCAAGGCTACATCAATTTGCATGTGAAGTATAAGTCCTATGCTATTATTATCATCATGTTCTGGGCTGACAGCGAGCCCACATTGCTACGGGAACTCTAGGCTGAGTCGGCCGAATTGCTGTCGCCGGGTCACATAGTCGCTTTCGGTTTCAATCCTGATGTGACCGGCGTGAGATAACGTTTTGTGCGTACCGCGCGCGGACCGCAAACCTTATTTCCTGCAAGATCTAGAACCCGCATGCCTTTTGCCGATCTCCGCACGAAGGAATCCGAGACAGACTCAGAGGAAGACACGGGGCCATGGCCAGTTCTCCGCGTGCCGTGTATGGGATGACCCGATTCATGTGCTCTGAGGACTGGGGAGCGGCGCTATGCCAAACACCTGATCCCACTTTTGCGCACTACCCTGGGCCCATGCTCCATCAGACTTGAACAGCCTCCTGCTGAGCCTCCGAGCGCGCTAAGCTAGGTTATTAGCATCCACAATGTTCCAGTCTTAGAGCGAGGCGGGCTGTTGGCAAGATTCTCCGATCGAGACGGCCCAATTTGGTAGCATTCAATGCCGAGACGCCATGATAATTGATAACTACGTGACTCGGGGGCAAGTGTTGATAACATACATACATATCAACACGAAAGATTTTGGGACTTCTCCGAGCATTCAGCATCTGTACCATCACTAAGTTCAGGGAGTCGCTCCTTTGCATTGTTAGACATCTGTTCGCGATTTTTCTTTTTCGTTTCTTCGACATCGCCGACAATCAAGATGGAGTCTCTAGATGTTCCCTTGGCGCCTGAGTCGACTTTCGTGAGGATGAGAAAAGGTTACCCCCGGTCTCGTCTTCAGCTTGAGCCCGCACAACGGCCAACATGGGGTAGATCAAGTCGAGGATCCTGGATGCGCTCAGTCGGCTCACTACTTCTTGTGATGCTTGCGCCGACTTTGGTCATCTCCACGACCGTGGCTATTTCTGCATTCCAAGGCTCTCTGTCCGACTTCTTGAAGGCTGCTTTGCAAGATGGATTGATTTCTGTCGTATGGTTAAATTGGCCATGCTTCAGTCTCAAGTCCACTGGCGTGTTTGCACTCTGGGTCCTCTTTCAAGGCATCTTATTTCGATATTTGCCAGGTCCAGTACACAACGGCCAGAGAAGTCCTGCCGGTCATCTACTGACCTATCGTACCAATGGGCTCAATGCCTGGTTCGTTACCCATGCATTTGCCGCTGCGCTTTGCTACTTCGGCATCTTGGATCCTGCCTTCATCCCGAAGAACTGGGGCGGCCTGGTCCTCACAATGAATGCTGCTGGTCTCTTACTCTCTGTCTTGGCTTTCATCAAAGCGCACCTCAGGCCAACCCATGCGGATGATCGGAAGTTCAGTGGTAAGCCAACGCTCACTATGTTTTTGCGTGGTCACACAATGACTGACATATGATAGGATCCATATTTTATGACTTTTACATGGGAATCGAGCATAACCCAAGACTTTGGGGCGACTTTGACCTGAAATTATTCACCAATGGTAGACCGGGCATAATTGCATGGACACTCATGTAGGTTTCTACGAAGAATGGCGCAGCTTCACACAAGCTGACTCAAATCTAGCGATTTATCCAACATCGCATATCAGTACGAGATCCATGGACGGATCGATCCCAACATTGTTCTTGTCACCATTCTTCACGCAGTCTATGTCCTTGACTTCTTCGTTAACGAGTCCTGGTACTTGCGCACCATTGACATTGCTCACGACCACTTCGGCTTCTACCTAGCTTGGGGGTCATTTGTCTGGCTCCCTAGCATGTATACCATTCAAACCCAATTTCTTGGGCTCTACCCAACAAGAACCTCAACTTTTCACCAGGTCGCCATCTTCTCTATCGGAGTTGCTGGGTACATCATCTTCCGGGCCGTCAACAGCCAAAAGGACAGAGTTCGTCGTTCCAACGGTGATTGCTATATTTGGGGGAAACCAGCAAAAGTCTTGGTAGCATCTTACAAGACTTCGGACGGCCAGAGTCATCAGAGCCTTCTTATTTGCAGTGGTTGGTGGGGCTGGTCGCGTCATGCCAACTACTTTGGAGACTTGCTACTCAGTACCGCGATGTGCGCTTTAGTGGGATCTTCGAACTGCTTGGTGTGGTTCTATGCGATGTTCATGACAATTTTGCTCGTACACCGATGCATTCGGGATGAGGCAAGATGCTCGGCCAAGTACGGGCCGGTATGGGAGGACTACTGTAGAACTGTTCCGTGGCGAATCGTACCTGGAATTTGGTGAGTCTAGGCCTCTGAAGCTTTGAATATATAGAAAAAGCTATGCCTTTACGAGCTGGACAGGACCTCTTTACTCCCAATACTTCTCCGACAGAGTTGATCGTATTATATTCGAGTGAAACCGTATTCCTGGGGCTACACTCGGTTGAAGTTCGGTGCCTACTGGCTATTCACGCTGTGAAGCTTAAACATCTCCATACATTGGTTCAACGCTTGCAATTCTAAGTACTCTTCAGTCCATCCCCTCCAGCTCTGCCTCCGTCCATTCCCATAGTTTTTGTGCCAATGTTTCGTTTGCCAAATTTCCCTTTCCTAGGGCCGGTTTTCCGATGGGAAGATAATATACCCCGCTCTTGACATCTGGGTGAACTGACGCCCACAACTGATTTTGGACTCCATTCTCCACGCTGCTTGAAGCCATTCTCATAACGGGATACAATGCTCCAAGTATGTAGCTTGAGGATTTCCAAGACTGTGCCCAATTCGTATCTACAAAGCCTGGATCAACGACACAGACCTTGATCTTGGTTTGTCTCTTCGCCAACTCCCGGGTATACAGAATGACTGCGAGTTTGCTCTGACCGTATTTTGCCCAAGCGCCAACTTCGCCAAAGTCTGTCTTGAGGGCCTCAAAGACGATGCCCTCCATCGGAGCCATCGAGGCTGCTTGAGAGCCCAAAAAGATGATTCGGACGTCTGCTCCTGGTATCTCAGCAGTATCGAGAAGGGTGGGAATCAGAAGCTTCGCAAGTAGAACAGACCCAATGTAGTTGGTACCGAACTGCATTTCGTAGCCGTCCTCAGTCAGTCCGGGTGGTGTTGCGACGATGCCAGCGTTCAGCATGAGAATGTCTAGTCGGCTTGCTTTCTGGCGAAACATGCGAGCCGCATTTTGAATCGATGCAACTGAGGTGAGCTCAAGATGAATGAACTCGATGGGTGCAGTTGGAACCTCGTCCTGAATTTCCTTGATGGTCCTCTCTGCCGCAGCGGCGTTTCGTACAGCAAGCCATATCTTCTCTGGAACATAACGTGCGTATTCCAATACCGCCTGTCTCCCCAGGCCACTGGTTCCTCCAGTAACCAGAATGACTTTGCCCTTAATCGAAGGCAAAAGCTCGGAGCGGTTGAAGGCAGGGTCCGCCCTAGGCCAGAGAAGTAAACTCATGATAGCTCAAGATATCAAAGCCCGGGTGACGGAGTAAAGCGATTGCCGAAAGAGTAAGACAGATAATCAAACAGGGTGAATCAGCACGAGGTCGAATGCGTCTAAATATACTATATTCCACAAGGATCTAGACCGCAGCACTAATTTCTGGGTTCGCCTACCGCTGAATCGTACAGTTCCACGTCGGATCGGCTCGGGCTTCCCAATACGTTGCCACAGATAGAGTCAGTCATTGACAGGGATGATACATGAGGTGAACTCAAGGCTAAGTAATTCGACTAGCTGGGTGTTCTTAACTTTTGGCCAAGGACAGTGTCAAGGAAGATGCAAGCTTGGAGGTTGCATGGGCTCTCTGGCCGAGGATCCTTGCAGCCGCCTGCAGAGGCTCAATCCGAGGCGTAACCGAGCAGCTTATCCTGCTCCACAGATAGCCTGTCGGAGTTTGACACTTGAAGCCTCTCAATCGAAAGCTCAGGGACAAAATTTAGATTTCTCGATTACGGATACACGTATTATTCACGATTACTTCATCGCATTTCCCGCCTTGATCCATAGAGAGAAGATACTACACATTCCAACAATCCATACGAGACTTCTCAGCGGCGCCCATTTGCGATTGTCCTGTAATTTGACGTAGATGAGAGTGTATACAGCTCTGGAAGAAATGTATATCAGAGACAGTAGATTCAGCGTTGGCTTGCCAACCCCCGCCGAGTTTGCAGCTACAACACCTGCAGCGTACAGACCCAGCGTCTCGATTGCATTGTCGTGGGCAGCTTTGGCACGTTGAATTCTCTGGCGAACCTGGAAGCATATTTGTCAGCTATGTGACGAAGAATTCCAAGCACCGCTTACCCTTTTGTCGAGACGCTCGTCGCCTGATACAGCATCGAGGAGCCTACGAGGCTCAGCTACGTCATATTTGTCACCCGCAATTGTATTGGCGTATACATGTGGGATAAAAGCAAGTATGTAAGCCAAGGGAACCTATGACTAGAGTAAGTGACTTTTATCTTGCTAGCGGTTTCCGAAAAGAAATGCTGACCGAATAGTATGAGAGATTCGACTCAGCGAGCCCGACGAGAGATGTCATGTTGACAACGTAAATGCGGAAATGGATTTCAGGGACTGTCTGTGGTGTGTTTAACGGGAGGAGTACAAAGTGCCCAAGTGGTGACGGAGTATCAAGCAATAAATTGACGATGCCATCGTACACTTGTCATCCGGTGATTTAGTCCGTGTCAACCGCCGAGTCAATCCAAGGAACCCCACGGTCCACCAAGTCAGATGGAGCCGGACTTGGTCGCTGCGCCCGGATCCGAGACTCGGGCCTGTGGATATTGTCTGGGGTTTGTAACTCTATCTGACATTGGACGTGCGTGAACAAGGCGATACCGAGACCGAGGATAGGCCAAGATATACTCAAATGAAGGACAGAAATAGGTGCTATCACGGGCGTTATTCGTCACCAGACTCTGGGCGACTAGGCGAGTTTGAGAGCACTAATCTCGCCGAAAACTTCTGACTGATACACCATACAGCTCATATATCGTCGTTGCTCAACACTAGACTGCCAATATCTCCAGCAGACAATCAATCGCCTTTATCATTTTATGCCTCTTCAATAACAGACTTCTTTTTTCCTTTTATTGACCGAGCCTCACAATTGCAAGATCTTGTCTCTACCTAGGTTCTTGATCATATTTTTCACTGCCGATCATAACATGGCTTTGGACTTTGGCCAACACCAAGGGCTCGTCAAGAGCCCGAAACGAGTGGGACATGTCGTGTTTAAGACCAACCAGTTTCGTGTAATGGTAGACTTCTACGTCAGTTTCTTGGGCTGCATCGTGGCTTTCGAAAATGAGGCTCTATCCATCCTACGCTTCGATGACGAGGACGATCATCATCGTGTTGCGATTGTTGAGCTTCCCGGCTTGAAGACCGCCGAACCGCAAGCAACAGGCCTGGAACATGTCGCCTTCTGTTACTCGACGCTGGCTGATCTTCTTTCCACTTACCAGACGCACAAGGCCAATGGGATCACGCCTTATTGGTGTGTCAACCATGGCCCGACCACGAGTCTTTATTACAAAGACCCAGACGGCAACGGCGTTGAGCTTCTTGTAGACAACTTTGAGACAGTTCGAGAAGCAAACGATTTTATGGCATCTTCTCTCTTCGTAGAGAACCCCATTGGCACCGAATTTGATCCGGACGATCTTGTCAGGAGATTGGAACAAGGAGAGAGCGAGAGTGCACTGAAGCGAAGAGTCGAGATAGGACCACGGAAAGCGTTTGGATGCTGAAGTGTATGAAAGCCGGAAGCATGTGGGCGGACGAGGGTCGCGGGATCATCTAGAGATTCGATCAGACGTATCTCAATATGTTGACGCATGCAATGAACTCAATCTTTCCTGGATAACAAACCAGCTCTTCTATAATTTACACGACGTGATAACGTGGCTGCAGAGCGCTTGTTTGCTGTACTTACTCACTTCAATGTTTATGATTGTCTAGACTAGAGATTAGTATGAGATTTGTGTTGATATGTGAGCGGTGACATGAATAGCATTGAAGGAGAAAGAAGGCATCTCGAGTAAACCGAGGCGCCAGACGGTGCCAGGTGTCAGGATGACCGCTACTCTCAACCCCACAAACGGCGTCCCCTGTCGCCGAATGCCGAACTTTTCACTCCACCGCAGCAACCCGCCGCCAAAAAATTTCCAGGCGCTTCCTCCAAAGGCCCGTCTGGACATCTTTTTTTCTGTCGCCGTTCTGAGATCCTCCGCGGTGTGGTGACAGAGCTCAACGTAAACTCGACGACGACAATGGCGACTCCCACGAAGCCTCCCGCAAAGGGATCAGGGAAGAAGCAGCAGCCCAAGGTCCCCAAGAGAGACTCGCGCCTCGAAAAGAGAAAGCAGCAGCAGCAAACAATCGAGCAGCTCGAGAAGGCCGTGGCCGACTTTGTAAGTATCTTTTGCGCGCCCGCCCGCTACACCACCAAGCCCACGACATTGCGAATCTTTGGATAAAGGCTGACCTCAGACCCTGTGTCTCTACGATTCATAGGACCCCAAGAGCGAATACACCAGCTTCTCCGAACTACCCCTCTGCGAAACGACCCGAAAGGGCCTCGAGAAATCACACTTCGAGACCCTCACCGATATCCAGTCCCGCGCCGTGCCCCTCGCCCTCAAGGGCAGCGACATCCTCGGCGCCGCCAAGACGGGCAGTGGCAAGACCCTCGCCTTCATTATCCCCGTTCTCGAGAAGCTCTACCGCGCGCAATGGACAGAGTTCGACGGCCTCGGCGCCCTCATCATCTCCCCGACCCGCGAACTCGCCGCCCAGATCTTTGAGGTCCTCCGCAAGGTCGGCCGCTACCACAACTTCTCCGCCGGTCTCGTCATCGGAGGCAAGAGTCTGAAGGAGGAGGCCGAGCGTCTGTCAAAGATGAACATCCTCGTCTGCACGCCCGGTCGCATGCTGCAGCACCTCGACCAGACGGCCGGTTTCGACGTCGATAACCTCCAGATCCTCGTGCTCGACGAGGCAGATCGCATCATGGACATGGGCTTCCAGCACGCCGTCGACGCCTTGGTAGACCACCTTCCCTCCACAAGACAGACCCTCCTCTTCAGCGCAACCCAGAGCAAAAAGATCTCCGACCTCGCGCGCCTGAGTCTCAAGGACCCCGAATACGTCTCCGTCCACGAGGAATCCACGCCCAAGAACCTTCAGCAGCACTACATCGTCACCCCCCTCCACGAGAAGCTCGACACCCTCTTCGGCTTCATCAAGGCCAACCTCAAGAGCAAAATCATCGTCTTCTTCTCCTCGGGCAAGCAAGTCCGCTTCGCCTACGAGGGCATGCGACACCTCCAGCCCGGTGTGCCCCTCCTCCACCTCCTCGGCAAGCAGAAACAGCTCCAGCGCATGGAAATCACAAAGCGCTTCGCCGACGCAAACGCCTCCGTCCTCTTCGCCACTGACGTCGTCGCCCGCGGCGTCGACTTCCCCGCCGTCGACTGGGTCGTCCAGGTCGACTGCCCCGAAGACGTCGACACCTACATCCACCGCGTCGGACGTACCGCCCGCTACGAGCGCGACGGAAAAGCCGTTCTCTTCCTCGAGCCCAGCGAGGAGGCCGGCATGCTCAAGCGCCTCGAGCTGAAGAAGGTGCCCATCAACAAAATCACCGTCAAGGAGAGCAAGAAGAAGAGCATCAAGGACCAGCTCCAGAGCATGTGCTTCTCCAACCCGGACCTCAAGTACCTCGGCCAAAAGGCCTTTATCAGCTACGTCCGCTCCATCTACCTGCAAAAGGACAAGGAGGTCTTCAAGTTCAACAAACTCGACCTCGACGCCTACGCCGCGAGTCTCGGCCTCCCCGGTGCGCCGCAGATCAAGATGCGCAAGGGCGAGGACATCAAAAAGGTCAAGAACGCGCCCCGCAAGGGCATGTCCTCCGACGAAGACGAGGAGGACTCGGACGACGCAGCCGCAGCGGGTCCCAAGAAGCCCAAGAAGCCCGAGGTCAGGACAAAGTACGACCGCATGTTCGAGCGCACGAACCAGGACGTCCTCTCAGGCCACTACACCAAGCTCGTAGCCAACGGCGACGAAGTCACCGGCGACACAACCGACCCCACCGCAGCAGCAGCACCCGCCGGCGCCGACGGCGGAGACGAAGAAGACTTCCTCTCCGTAAAACGCGTCCTCAACGACTCGGAACTCGACGCCGAATCCAACCTCGCACCAGGCGCCAAACCAAAGGTGATATCCTACGGCGGCCAAGACTTCATCGTCGACTCCAAGCGCCGCGAAAAGGCCCTCCAGTCCAAGAAGAAGATGCTCAAGTTCAAGGGCCGCGGCGAGAAGCTCGTCTTTGACGAGGACGGCAACGCGCACCAAATCTACGAGCTGCAAAACGAAGACGACTTCGAAAAGGAGGGGCCCGCGGAGGCGCTCCGGCAAAAGTTCGTCGAGGGCGAGGCGGCGCGCGTCAAGGAGGCCGACGTGGATGATAAGCTCGCCGCCAAGGGACGGCTCAAGGAGAAGAGGCTTAAGAGGAAGCAGAGGGAGGCCGAGGAGCGCGGGGAGGTTGTGCCGAAGGGTGCCGAGGGACCGCAGGTCGCCGGCGGTGCTGACGACGGGGACGAAGATCCGTTGGCGCTGTTGCGGTCGTTGCCAATTGCGGGTGAGGGCGGCAGCGGCGAGTACAGCGGCAGCGAGGACGAGAGGCCAAAGAAGAAGACCAAGAAGTGGTTCCAGGATGACTCGGACGAGGAGAGGGAGAAGAAGAAGAAGGCTAAGAAGGGCGGCAAGGTGCTCGAGATTGACCACGAGCCCGAGACGTTGGAAGACCTCGAGGCATTGGCTTCGGGCTTGTTGAACTAAAAGGATATATACCCCGTTGAGAGGATTGAATCAAAAGGAGAAAAGTTAGCCTGTCATAATAGAAGCATTTGATCATGTACTAGACTACGGGCATTATTCATCCGCAAACCCGGTTTTAAGAACGTTATGCATTAAATACTCTCTTTGTCTAAGGACTGCATCAAAAAGAAGTCCATGGGGTATCGTCAACCCCCAACGCCAGGTACCTTTTCAATCCCTCGTTCCCTGAATGCTTGAAAAACCTCATGTTGCAAAAAGCCATCCCTAAGTCAGGGCGTCTCGCTCAAATGAAGCGCGGCCCTAGAACGCCAGAGACGCAACGACTGAAAGGTTCTGTCTATCCTTTCCCTCCTTTGTTCCGGTCTCCCCTCAAGCCTCGTTCTCCACGCCATAGAGTCGCACTCTGTACAAGCACGTATGATCAGAACCGTAGTTGCTGGTGACGTGAAGCGCGATTTGATCCGTGTAGGCCCCCAAGGCAAGTAGCTCCGAGCTAAACTTATGTACGTGTGCTCCGTTAAGCGTGTCGCTGCTTTCGTAAGTAAATTGACCAATCTTCACCCAGCCATCCGAGAGTTTGGTGCCTGGGAAGTGGGCTGCAGCAAAGTCGGCAACCCGATTACGCGTGTGAAGGTCGGTGTAATATGCCAGAATGTCAATGTCCTTTGGCCTGGCGTCGGGATTCAGCGTGGCCCCAGGCAGAATGTGCTCGACGACTAGATGCTGGGGGACAATCTCTCGACTGAGGATGTAGCCGATGCGGACGCCGCCTGCCTTTCCATCTCTGTCCACGACAGCCATGCCACACCAGCAGTCTCCTTCGTCCTCCCAGCCGTACAGCGTTGCAGCGGGAGGCTGGATGTAAGGACTTCGTGATGTCAGTTTCTTATAACTCTCGGTACCTAGTTTGGCCTTGATGGGAGGCACGTAATTCGGCGTCAGATGGTCGTGTGATACAATAACGCCGCTACCATGAGCCAAGTAGTTGACCTGATGGCGGAGCTCTTTGTCCCAGACCGCACCGATCTTGCCTTGCGCGAGCGCTTCCAGCCCCGCATTCGCAATCGCCTGGCGGATCATGCCATCGACCACCGTTATCATCTCAGTCCGTGTGACGCCCTTAGGCGGGCTCTTCTTCAAAATGCCCTCGACCGATTCATTGATGTACTGCTCCAGCTTCTTCTGTAGTTCCTGCGCCTCGGCTTTGACCTCGTTTCTGTGCGTTGCGAACTCGCCCTTGAGATGGCGAATGAACTCATCTCGTGTTACCACGACGTCCTTGGTGTCCTTGTTCTTGAACTGGTCCTTGACGAACCTCTCAATCTTGGACTCGAGGTCTTTGCCAATCTTGTCTGGAATGGATGTGCTGAACTGGGGTTCGAGTATTTTGGCGATCTTCTTGTTATTATTGACGAGCCATTTCTCCCAGGTTTTGTCGAACTTGGACTGTGAGATGGTCTCAACGTCCGCAGAAGATAGTCCTGGCGCAGGCGGCTCAGCAGCTTTCTGGTACACGGGATCCTTCTGGAGTCTGCTCTTGATCGCCAGCCAGTTCTCATCGGAGATGAAGTGGTAGCCGCCATGACCACGGCTTAGGGTCAAGATTTCGGCATCGCTTTTCATGAGGTCACGCAACGCGTGGTAGAATTCCTCTCCCACGACGGGCCGTCCCTTCTTGTCCAACTTCATGTGCACAACCTTGGGAACAATCTCCATCAAGCGCGAAAGTGATCCCTCGTGGAGCTTGCTGGCCGTCGTCAACTTGGTGATTTCGTATTCGTGATTACGTTGTTGGCGGACGTATTCTCTAGCGTCATCATCGCTGAAGAGTGTCGCCGGTCGCGACATCCAAAGCGGGACGAATTGTCCAAGATTATGTGACAAGTCTGAAAGGCCGTACCACTGGATACCGCCTAGTCCAATGGCCGGCATGGAGTTCACTCCTGTCAAGGCACCCCATATCAGGAGTGACAGAAGCAGAACGCCGAGCGAAGCCTTGAGAAACCAAAAGTCCAGAGAGAAGACCAAGTTGAGCAAGTCCACGAACGCGTCGGCAATTGTGAACAAGATCCAACTTGCCCACGAGAACTCGCTGTAGGGGACCTGCCGCGAAGTCACAATTGAATCCATGTGGCCGTCTGTATCGGATCCAAAGCCGTCGTCCGTCTCGGGACTATCCGGCCGAGGGACATTTGTCCATTCATAGACTGTATTATAGACCCGTGGCCATGCTTGCAAACGAGCATTACGCTCTTTTCGAAGAGCTTCCTGTTTTATCCGTTCCTGCCGATGCTCTTGTTGTATCTTTGCTCGCATTTCAGGAGTGAACATACCGGCCCCGCCTTGGCCAGGTACTGGTCGACTGTTGCTGTTGCCAGAGAGGCTACTTGAACTGGGAAGCCTCGTTGAGCTGGTTCTGGCCGCCGTGGACGGCGGAGCTTCTATTCTGATGGCTAGCGGATTGTTGGCTAAGGGACGAGACGGAACTGGATTACCATTCGCGGGTAGAGATTTGCCAAATAGAGGGCGAGGAGGTGCGGGATTTTCTTCGGTAATTAGCGGTCCTTTCCGAGAAGGAATGAAGTTCTCGGCCTGGATCGGCTTGCGAGGTGAAGGGTGACGGGTTGAGACTTGAGATTGATTGTTGAGAGATGGCTCTTCACTGACACGACTTGACAGACGAGTTGAGCTCGACCTTGCGGCAGGAGAAGGTGACACCGAATTTTTGTTAGCTGCAAGCTGACGCGAGCTGGCTACTGACTCTGGAGGGTCTCTCTTGGCAGGAGATTGGTTGGCAAGGTGAGCAGGTGAGACTTGGTAAGGTGATTTACTGCTACGCGGCCGGAATCGATCTGACGGCGGTGTACTTGGTGGCTCCCGTTGAGGTGGACGGGTGGTACTCTGGGAGGGCAGTAAAGGCATCTGGTCGGGAGGAGGTCTATCAGATACCTTGGTGATCGGCGCTTGGATGGCACCTTGGTGAGGGACTGCCTGGTTCAGATTACGCTGTGCCATTTGCGCGTTGTGCCGGGGATCGCGTGCCAAGCGCCTCAATGGACTGAGTAGATCTAAGCCTCTCGTCTGTTCTTCGAGAGGAGAGGGCTCCTCGCTCTCCTCTATTGACCGCGTGCGACTACCACGCTCGGAAGAGAGAGACTGCGACGGGGTTGAGCCAATATCAGCACCCCCGAAGAGTGAGCTTTCCTGGCCAAAGGTGCGAACTGAGTCTGGTGTCGGAGTCGGCTCCGGAGGGCCTTGGGTGAATTGAGAGCGAGACTGGGAATAGGGCTCTTCGGATATGGCTCGAGCGAAGACGGAGTTCCAGCTTGCAACGGGAAGAGATCGTCTAGCAGGTGTCAGACCTTGGGCAGGATCTTCTGAGCTGGCTCTCCTATTCATCGACTGTGAATATGTTGAGAATTGCCCTCTCGGCGGTGCAGCACCTGGTAAGAACTGCTGTGGAGGAACAAGAGGGCCTTGCTGGAATGAAGGAGGTTCGATGGAGGGAGCTGAGACGATGTTTAGCAAGGGAAGTGAGACCGCGGCAAGGCAAGACCCGGTGTCGCGCACGTGGTCGCACTTACCAGTTTTGGCTGGTGATTGTCGTCGCGGTGAGCGTCGGGCGAGGGGCGGATCTGGTGTTGCATCCCGCAACGGATCGGGGGATTCTGACGATTCTCGATAAGGACCAAAGTCTTGGTCGAAGTCCGGGTCGGGGTCAGGGTCTGGATCAGGACTCGGTTGCACTCTGCGCGGCGGATTCGGCTTCGGCGCTGGTTTGGGAACTGGTGACTTTGTTTGCCTTGTTTGCTTTGTGCGTCGAGAAGGAGGCGGTTTTGGCTGTTTGCTGTTGCTGCTCTCACTGCTGCTGGAGCTGGCATCATCGCTGTCGTCGCCATCATCCGGGTCACCCGGATCATCAGAATCATCGCTGTTGTGTAGTGTGTCCTTGATGATGTCTTGCAAGTTGCGTTGTTGACCGCGGCGAGTGTTCCGTAAAATCGTGGAAGGTGCAGACCCATACGATGTGTCCAGTCGCGATGCCAACGGAGGCAGCTCTCGACTAACGGCAGCACCACCGGCCAAAGTGGATGGCGTCTCACCGCTATCTTCACGGACCCTTCTTTTGGGAGGCATCTTGGCGCAGTGTGACGGAGGAGGGTCTGTGAGGATGGTGAGTTGTGGGTTGAGACGACGGGTTGTGTATCAAATGAGGTCACTCAACACCACGTAGCAGTGTGATGAGACTGAGTGGGTTGAACCGGTGAAGATGAGAAGAGATACGATGTATGAGGAGGAATGAGAGAGGGCTGGAAGAATCAGGTACTGAGAATTGTCAAAGTAGGTAGGAAGTGACGATGAGGTCAAACTCACAGACGGCAAGCGCAAGAAGAAAGAGTGTTGAAGGAAAGAAGCAATGGGAGGAGTAGAAAGGATTGCAAAGACGCAACTCACATTATTGTTTGGGTAGACATGCGCTGCAGTTTTTCAACGAGTCTCTGAAAAGCAGTTTGTCGTAGCTCGAGGTCTCTTTTGTCTCGTCAACAATGGCAGGTGCAATGAAGCATGAGATCTATGTTGAGCTACAAGGGAGGCGGCTCCGAAAGGAAAACCTCGAGAAGAATTGGCGCGAGGTTGGCGGTCGGATGCGAATGTGCCTTTGTGAAGGCTGCAAGGGAGGCGGTTGCAGGAGCTTCAAGTGAGAGAAGAATCCCAAAGTGAAGCTATTCCAGAGGGACAGGCCCGCCGGATCGGGAAGGGAGGGAGGCGGTTTGTCAACAAAGAGAGGAAGAGCGGTCCCTGGTCGCAACGACCATCTTTTCTCGGGCACAAGTCGCGCCAAACCACGCGCGCGTCGGATCGTCGGTGTGGAGGACTAGATGGATGGGCTTGACGAAGGAATGCGGCTGGGGGTGCGGGATGAGCGGGTCAATGAAGTGTCGGTCGAGCAGAATGAGTTTTGCGACAGCAGTGATGCAAGGCGAGGGATATTCCGAGGGTTCGTTGAGTTCTTTGTACCGTCTTGAAGCGTTCACTTGAGGAACTTCTCACATACACACACACCGGACATGGGAATGTTTTCGCGACGGACAGCCGCCCACCGCCAATCGCCCAGCCAGCAACCGGGGGTCGGGCGCAGAGAGAGAAAGCTCAGACCCTTGCAGCGTGTCCGTTGCCCGCACACGCGCTGTCCTCCACTGTTCAGGTCCCCGCAACGGTGGTCGACCAGCTACGCGCCGCCGAGTCTGATGTCTTACATAAGCGAGAACCTTGGTTCCCTAGATAAGCAGTCGAGGTTTGCGACCACGTGATGGTAGGTACCTACCTTACCTACCATGCCTAGGTACCTTAGATTGCAGATAAACCCCTTGTTGATAAGATAAGATAAGCTGATTACGGTGAGGCAGAATTTCCAAACCTGAGGCTGCAACAGCTCATTAATCCAGACCACGCAGTACGTCACCGAAGGCTCCACGCCCTGCCCACAACCTTGGAGACTCCACCTCGAATTGCTGGTTCATCCTGGAGAGATTCATCGACATGCGATTCCCAACACGTGCTTTTTCCATCACTTTCGTGCGCGCTGCCATTGAAATATCGCGCAAAACGTCGAGTATAGGAAGGGCACTTTGACTCGATGCAAGACCTGCGTGAGGAAGCACAGGAAACATGCAATCACTAACCCTGAGCCATGGACCAGCCATGGTATCCGTCTCGTCTGCGCTAAAGCAATGTGCCTAGGCCCAGACCTGACTTCCATTCCGCTGCCGTCTACAAACACGGGAACCCGCCGGCCCCTCACCCTCGTTCATTCGGGCGAACAACCGGACAAAATGGCAAAACTGCAGTGCCAGACTGGATCCCGCAAATGCGCATATGGAGAACTCGGGCAGTAAAGTGCCTCTTCGGCGAGGCTAGGCCGGTCAACCACCCAGCCGCTCCAACAAACAGCAAAGAGACATCCGGGAAGGGTTAAACAATACGGATACGGGGGACATGCGCCGGGGAGACACCCCACCAGACCATCCACACTTTGATCCGTCATCCGATCTCTCTCTCTTGACTCAAAGGTCTCGTCAGTTTGTCGGTCTACGGATACCTGACCGTATTCACTCAGTTCGACCTGGATGGCAAGATTCGCAAGCCAGTGATACGGTGACAGTGAAGGAGCAGCAGTCAACATGATCAATCAGTAGGGACCTTGTCGGCCCGTCCACCGTCACGAAGATCAGTCTCCACGGCACCGCGATCCCCGGTCGTTGCAAGTTTCAGCGTGCCAACAATTGCGCCGTTTGAACATCGAGGATGAAATTAGTCGGCTCCGCAGCCAGCCACAGAGCCTGAGATTGGTGCCACCCCCGCCTGCAGGACCCCGCCATTGCCTCCAATTTGGCGCGCCAGATTGGCCGTTGCGAATGGAACATTGAGGTGGCCCCGAATGGCCCCAAATTCACTACTGCGAAAAGACGCAGTACCTACATTCTGGGACTGGCAGCACGAATTGCACTCAACCTAATGCTTGGTGGTCTTGCTGCTGGGTATGGTTGGCGTACCGGTAGACGTGGGTGTGGGCGCGGGCGTGGGCGTGGGCGCGAACGGTGGCACTCATGGCCGAGCCAATTTCTCTCCCACATCACCACTCAGACTGGACGTTACAGACAGACGACCCCGTTTACTTTTTCCTTATTGCGACCGTCGCCTCATTATTCCCACCCCTCACGTCAACCGCCAGATATATCTCTCGCCTCCTCCCGCAATCCTTCACAACTTCTCCCTTTCGTCATTCCTCCAAACTCAAACTCACGACAGACTTGCGCTCTCCTTCACACCCTAACGACTTGATACCCCGACGGACCGCGCAACCCTCACTACTCTTCGTCAACCTTCTCTCGCCCCTCCACCTCCAAATTACCCCTCACCGCATCTAGTTGCGATCGACGCCAGCAAATTTCTTCACGATGGCCATTGGAACTGTCTTGGTTACCGGGTAAGCTACCGCCTCCTTTCACCTAAGTAATAAGCCTATGGCAGTCCAATTGCCTGTGGCCGTTGACACCCGCCGCCGTGGCGTTGTTCGTTGGCGCACCTCAGAGTAGAGCTTTAAGGCTAACCGCGCGATTTGGTGGTTTGCAGTGGTACCGGCTACATTGGCTCCTTCACCTCCCTCACCCTTCTCCAGAACGGCTACGATGTGGTCATTGTCGACAGCTTGTACAACTCCTCCAAGGTTGCCGTCGACCGCATTGAGCTGCTGAGCGGCAAGCGACCCCACTTCTACCAGGTCGATGTCACCGACAAGGCCGGCCTCGATGAGGTCTTCAAGAAGCACCCCGAGATTGACAGTGTCATTCACTTCGCCGCGCTCAAGGTCAGCACCTTTCTTCCTTTCGACGCCCTTCTACCACAAAAACTAACATGATCGATCAC
Organism: Colletotrichum simmondsii; assembly: GCA_001563135.1. NCBI lineage: Eukaryota > Fungi > Ascomycota > Sordariomycetes > Glomerellales > Glomerellaceae > Colletotrichum > Colletotrichum simmondsii. The sequence goes on along the minus strand of JFBX01000628.1, from coordinate 178,487 downwards.
AGGCTGTCGGCGAGTCTGGCGAGATCCCTCTCGAGTACTACCGCGTCAACGTTGCCGGCACCGTCTCCCTCCTCCAGGCCATGACGGATAACGATGTGCCCAACATTGTCTTCTCTTCCTCGGCGACCGTTTACGGCGATGCCACTCGTTTCGAGAACATGATTCCCATTCTCGAGCACTGCCCGATTGGCCCCACCAACACCTACGGCCACACCAAGGCCTTTGTCGAGCAGGTCATTACTGATCACATCAATGCCGAGCGCAACAAGCTGAAGAAGGCCGGCAAGCCCTACGAGCAGTTCAACGGTGCTCTTCTGAGATACTTCAACCCCTGCGGTGCCCACCCTTCTGGTCTCATGGGTGAGGACCCCCAGGGTGTCCCTTACAACCTGCTGCCTCTGCTCGGCAAGGTCGCTACCGGCGACCGCGACAAGCTCCTCGTCTTTGGTGATGGTAAGTACATATGGTGAAATGATGGAGAGGCCCCGCTAATCATGAGTAGACTACGCCTCGAGAGACGGTACCGCCATCCGCGACTACATCCACGTTGTGGACTTGGCCAAGGGTCACTTGAGCGCCCTCAACTACCTCCGCGAGAACAAGCCTGGTGTCAAGGCCTGGAACCTCGGTTCCGGCCGTGGCAGCACCGTCTTTGAGATGATCAAGGCTTTCAGCCATGTTGTCGGCCGCGATCTGCCCTACGACGTTGTGCCCAGGCGCCAGGGCGACGTCCTCGATCTCACTGCCAACCCGTCCCTGGCCAACAAGGAGCTTAACTGGAAGACCGAGGAGACACTGGAGAAGGCTTGCGAGGACCTCTGGCGCTGGGTCAGCAACAACCCCAAGGGTTACCGCCAGGACCCTCCCCCTGAGCTCCTTGCCAACGCCAAACCCACGAGCGGTTAAGCAAAAGAAAGGACGGATATGTATCAGTGCATCAGCCACATCTTGAAAAAAAAAAAGAAAAGTTTGGTTGCTTATCATAGATGATGATAGAATTAGTGCTATTTGCAGCGAAAGCCATGATACGACGTCCGCCATAGAGAGAGGATTTTAATTAAAAAAGGAAAAAAGTTCAAGATATCACTCCCTTGCAGCGCCCCTGGCTGGCCCGCTTTCATCAATATCATAGAAGTGCTGTTAGTCAATCCACCTTGAGGATGAGCTTTCCCGTCGTGTTGCGGCTCTCCAGGTCCTCATGGGCTTGCTTGACGTCCTTGAGCGGGTACGCCTTGTGGATGGCCACCTCCACCTTGCCCGAGGTGATCATGTCAAAGAGCTCCGTGCTGTATTTTTCCAGCTCCTCTCTGGTCGCTGTGTAGCCGTTGACGATGGGCCGCATAACCTTCAAGTTCTTGGGACCCAGCTTGAGGATGTCAAAGGGAGGAACAGCTCCCGACTAACAGAAATAAGTTAGTGATGCTCCTAGACCAGTAGACCATGTCTGAATGTTTGACGAAGAGCTTACCGCGTTGCCAAAGACGACCAATCTCCCCTTGCGCGCCGCCATCTCGATATCGCTATCAAACGTCGCCTTCCCAACCCCGTCAAAGATGACATCCACGCCGTGCCCGCCCGTAATCTTCTTCACCTCCTCCACGAGGTCCTGCGAGCGCGAGTTGACAATGAACTCTGCGCCATTCTTCTTGGCCAGCGCGCACTTTTCGTCAGTGCTCGTCGTGCCAATCACCCTCGCGCCCACGGCGCGCAGCATCTGCACGAGCTGCAGCCCGACGCCGCCGGCGGCCGCGTGGACGAGGACCCATTCCCCCTCCTTCACCTCGCCCGCCTCGCGGATGAAAGTCCAGGCCGTGAGACCCTGCAGGAGCGCGGCGGCGGCTTTGTCTATGGCCAGCGCGTCGGGGATGCGCAGGAGTTGGGCGGCGTTGACGGCGGAGTAGCCCGAGTAGGAGCCAAAGGGGCCCATGTAGACGACGCGATCGCCCTCTTTGAATTGGCCTGCGACGGAGGGGTGGGATTTCACGACGGTGCCGGCGCCTTCGCGGCCGGGGGTGATGGGGAGGGGCGCTTTGTAGAGACCGGTGCGGAAGTAGGTGTCGATGTAGTTTATGCCTGCGTATTCGTTGCGGACGAGGACCTGGTTCTCTGCGAGTTGGGGGAGGGGCAGGTCGGTGTGGTGGGTTAGGACTTCTGTGCCGCCTGTGCGGGGGATTTGGATGCCGTTCATTGTTTGGGGGAGGGAGGAGGCCATTGTGAAGTGCGGGGCTGGGGAGAGGGAGGTTTGGTGGGTTGGTGATGGGATGAAGGTGCGGGTTTGGTGGTGAGTTTGTGTCAGGAAGGGTTGTGATGGGAGGATTGGGGTGGATTTGGTGAGGATGGGTGTGAGTTTGAAGCTTCTGGTGATGATGCGGATGGATGTGGAGGGTCGTGAGATGAGGAATTGGGACATTTGCGATGGGAAGAGAGGAGAGGTCTTAGAACCCTTTTCTTATTTGGTTTGCAACCTATGGGACGATGGAGGGGCGTCTAAGTATACGCAGTATTGGAATAGCTTCCGATTGCGCTTGAGGTCACAATTGTGGTTTAGTCAGCGTTCCGATGAAGGGAGGGGAGAGGGGGGAGCTTTCTCTCTCATAAGACGTGATTAGAAATGCTTCTGCCAGAGCTTTGGCTGACGATGTCGGGTGCTTTTCCGGCAATGAGGGGCGGGCGGGGGCCGGAGGCGGCTACATTCGGGTGACGGGTGAGAGGGGTCGGCTTTCCGATGGGCGGACAGCTCTCAGTGAAAGGTGGGTGAGATCTTTGCCGGTCGTGTATGAGTGTGAATGAAAGTGAGTACGAGACTGAGTTTGAAAGTGAGGGTGAGTATGAGGAAAGGACTATGAAGGGTGAGAGTGAGTGTTTCGCATCACATGCTCATTTATTTCATTGCGGATCGCTTCAACTTTCTGATAATCATTCATCGGTCGATTAATGTGATCATTATGATCACTGAGCACATCGTCCCAAAGATCTGGTCTTGGTGCATTTGATGGTCAATCGAGTATGGTAACTATCGCCATTGACTAAGAGAGCGGTATTCTTTACTCGACTCATTGCGACAGTTCTATAGCTGGCATTGAGTGTGAGCAATCACTCAAATACTGAAGCCCGAGTAGGTATTGAAGAAGGAAACTCGGGGGGGCACTCTGGGTTGAACTGATGACTTGCCATACACTGAGGTTGATGAGAAAATGGTTTGCCAGTCAATGCATACCTATATAACTACCGTCTTTTCCATAACCACGACAATTACTATCCCCTTATTACATTTCTTGAAATTGATATCACTTGCACAGTCTGGTAGAAAGGAAACGAACTCAAGCAAAGCAAAGAAAAGGAAAGGCAAGATCGCAAAGTAGGGGTTAAACCATTTGGTCACCACAGCGGTGCTCGGGCTCATCCATCCACGGCCTGGCATTGCAAACCTTGAAAGTCTGATGATGGTCACCCCCTTGGCATGAACCGCTGGTCGCGGCGGCAGTGCGGGCAGTGATGCTGCCAGACAGTCTCTGGAGCAGAGATGACAGGCGCCCGGATCTGGACGATACGCCACCGCTGCTGGGCCGGTAATCACGGCATTATTCATCATCGTTCATTCATGGTGGATGGGTTGATGTAGTTCATCGTGGAGTTGTACGGGTGAGAAACGAACTGGATCTTTTAGTCTTCAAGCATCAAGAGGTGAACCAGCATGTTCCCTCCCAAGTCGGGGAATCTCTGAAGCTAGTCAGTTGCCAAGACTCGGATTGAGTGCGGACAGCAATGCGTCGGGGCACCCGGATGATCGCCAATCGGTTTTGTCTGGGGTTCATTCCTTCTTCCCGCGGTGACATTCTAGATGTGACCTTTTCAGACTTGTCGGCACCCTTCCACCCTTCTCAATGATCTCATCCATCCTATATATCAGGCCTGGCCTTGATCACTTGGCTTCTTCTTAGCATACCGTACATGGGTATATCGAATCTGTCACCGCATCTTTCTCAGCGTGTGGGTTACATTTTCCCTTCACCAATCGATCTCAAGACGCGTCAAAAAGGGAACATCTTGGACGCAATCGCTGGCGTCTTCGATGAGGCTCAGCCCGGCTTGGCTTCTGTGTGTACCTTGGTCTAACTACTAAGGTAGAGCAATGTAGTAGCGTGCATTTGTTTCTATGGTGGAATGTTTCGGTGAGACGAATGAGCTGTGGGCAGTGTGTGTGTGCCAGCCATCCTTCGGCCATGCACGCCACGTAAGAGAAGGGCGGCAGAAGAACTTCTTAGCCTTCTTTTGCGCGTGGGCTGATGCGTCGAACGCCACACAGTATGTAGAGGTACGGTAGTTGAGCAAACCCAAAGCGGGAACGCACAGCCAGGTGGTCTGAACGGCAAGGCAGTTTGCAAGGTTATCTACGGATACCTACTCCGTACCGTCCATGACCTATTCGTCTGTCCGCTCAGGATGCTTCGTGCCTCTTTTCCCCTCAATGGAATGGTGGCCATTCTGTCAGGGGTCAAGGGTCTTTGCGGCGCCTGTGTTGTCCCTTCTTGTCCTTCAAACAATCGGGGACCGGTTCATCTTGCCCCAGAATCTTGGAGCATAGGCTCTTGGATGGTTTTCTCAGACCATCTGTATGGGTACCTTAGTCGGGTTAAACGAAGAGCCACTTGGTGACCATGCATTCCTTGGCTTCAATGTTTGGAGTCTTTCTGCCCTCGGCCCCGAGAGATAATCAGCTAAAGCACATGCTACTACTTGTTCTAATACAGAGACCCATTGAGTTGCTGTCTGCGTCAATAGGCAATGAAGAAACATAAGACCTGGCAAGCATTGTCTGTATGAGTGATTATCTTCTCTCTAGAGTCTGGGCAACTCTTGGCCCAAGACTTGGCCTAGGACTCGAGATTCAAGTTGAGGTTTCGAAGACATTCGGGTACTCCAACGGACCCTTCGGTCCCCTCCTCCGTAGCTTGACTCCTTCATCTTCTCCACTTTCTGTGCCGTCTCCTCCGCCTTTTCCTGCTTCTCTGACCTCTCCTCCCCATACGCCTCCACGCTTCGTACGGGACCTTCAGCGGCCCAGGGATCGTCAACGTGTCCGCGTATGCCCTGCCACGTTCGCGTCGAATGCTCACCGAGCCCATTTATCCTCACCACTCACATGCGCCGGCGGTGGCGGCAGCTGTCCCCCCGGGTCGCCCAACAAGCTTAAACGAGGAATGGCTGGTCTCTTGAGGCTTGTTTGCATAACTGGCTTTGGGCGGATGACTATCCATACTCCAAATTTTTCTGCCGTTTATCCTCTCCCTATGCCCATGCTTCTGTTGAATCTCCATTTTCTTCATTGCCTCTAATTGTCAATCATATCCACTCTCAGGGGGGATACCCCTAGCTATCCGAGCTTCAGTCAACTGCGATATCCCCTTTAATCATTGCCAGTCCGGAGCTTCATCACGACTACGTCCAAGAACAAAAGGCCGACGGTCTCATTCATCAATCTTGATCGACGTCACTGTCCCTTGGTGAAGCTTCAAGGGGCCTGCCATCGTCCGACCTTACAAACCCCCCCAGCCACACCCATCCTTCGACCTGTCCGCTAACCGCCTAGCCTACGGATACGCTTGTCACGCTTGTCTCTCCCGAGCCCCAACTCCTACAAGGTCCCGGCCACCCTAACCGTTTTTCTATTGTGACACTCGTATTTGGAAAAGACTAGGGGACCAGCCTCCAGAGTGGGCAAGTCTCCAAGCAAGTTCTCCAAGAGAAAAAAGAGAGAAAAGGACGAACAGACGAAAAGCTTGAACTCCACCCTGCTGAAACGCGACGCATTGTCGCCACAAGGCTTAGGACCTCGGGATACCTCAACTCAACTCAACCTGCGACCCCTGCTATCTGCCCTCTGCCCGTTGGACCTTCGATCTTTCTTCGCCGACGTCTTTCGTGCGGTGTGCTTCGCCTCGAGTTTCTATCTGGACACTCCTAAGGTCACCACACCCGCGTCTTTTAACGCCTCTGCAGAAGGACACGGGCTACGGATCGTGTTACTGGTTGCTGCTGCTTGTCTGCTTGCTGCTTCTGCTGCGGCTGGCCGTCAGAGAACTGTGCGCTCTGCCTCAACCCGGCTTGCATCATTCTACTTTTCTCTCTCTCCCTCACTCTGTTTTTGAGTTCAGCTCCGCGGTCAACCCGTGTCTGCCATCTCCCGTCTGGCCTCTTCCTAAGAGCGGTTGAGGGCAGAGCTGATACGATACGAGTCGTTCTGGGCCGAACATCCGCGAACCCCAGACAGAAGCCTCCAGTCCCAGGCCTCCCAAACGAACGATCCGTCCATTCATCCAACGTCTCTTCTTCCACCACCGCCAATCGCCACTACCACCACACTTTGTATTCTCTTTATGTCAGCCTACCATCGATCCTGGATGCTTGTTCTCACCTGCTCCGTTCGTGCTATTCCGCCCAACACTGCTACCGGGCCATAGGCCGTGTTTTCCGCCGTCCCTCTGCCGTTGAGCGTGCAACATCATCTTGGGACGAAAACGAAACCTTGCGCCGCACGTCTCTCCTGTCTCTCTCTCTCTTCTCTCAGCTCAGCTCACGTAGCACTCCGCCTCACTCAACCTCACTCTCACGAGAGCTATCCGCTCACAGCTCTTTCTCACCCCTTCCCTTCCTTCCTTTCCTCCCCTTCCTCCCCTTCCCACGCATCATACGGCCAGGTCACCGCCGTATACCACATCGCCAAACTGTCTCCATTCCTATCCTCTCCTCCCGGCTCACCCCCGATGCCGACTCCGCCGACAGAGGATGACCGCCAGCGGCGGATCATCCAGTTTGCGGAGGAATGGGGTCTCGAGCCCCCGCCGTCGCCGACGCCCCTGACGCGGCCCTCCAGCCCCCCCAGCTTCCGGACCCCGGAGGACGACTTCAAGGCCGAGGAGCTGCTCAAGCGCAAGCAAATGTCACACGGCCGCACAGAATCAACCACGAACCTGCGGCGCGCCTTCACGGGGAAGAAGAAGTCGTGGGACTACAAGGTCGTCTTCGACACCCTCGACAAGCACGTCGCCGACCGCGGATCGCCCGGTGTGGCGGAGGCTCTCATCACACAGCTCGTCTCATCCGGCGGCGACGTCAACATGGCGCAAAAGGCAAAGACGAGTATCCTGCCTCGAAGGAAGAGTCTCGACAGCTTCGGCGAGCGGAGTAAGTTGTTGCAGCACGCCGTGCACAATGGCCAGATCGACATGATTCAGGTTCTGCTACCGCACGCCGACACATTTGCCCTGGATGCCTCATTACCTGTCGCTATGCAGTCCGAAAACGTCGAGGTCGTCGAGCTTCTTTTACGCTACGGTGCCGGGGTGGCGCATAGCCCCGAGGCTCAGGATTCGTTCCGCCAGGCGTGCGCGGCGGGCGGGCAGGCGGATCTGGTGGGGATTGTCCTCCGGTCTGAGGGCCGGCCACCGACTTCGTGGCTCTCGCAGTGCATGGTGGACGCGACCAAGGCAGGGTGTTTGGAAACGGTGCTTCAACTGAGTCGATCCAATGCCGACGGCGACTACAACCAAGCGGAGGCGCTCAAAGTTGCGATTAGCCAGGGACGTCACGACATTGCTCTCGCGATTCTCATGGGAAACCATCCGCCGAAACGCCCAGGACTGGATGAGGCTTTCTCAAATTTATTGGATCACCCGTCGATGAACCCAAGAGACAAGCTTGCCGTAGCCGAGCTACTACTATGCGCCGGCACAGATGGCGATGCGCCAGCCATGGCTCTCATTCACGCCGCAGCAGCAGAATTCCAAGACATGGTCAGTCTTCTCGTTAAGTACGGGGTCTCAATAGAGTATCAGGACGCAATGGCCATACGGAAAGCCGTTCAGAACGGACGGGTAGACGTCGCGCATATCATCCTCAGCGGCAATGCGGAACTAAGTGCAACACACGCCTCCGAGTGCGTCGAGCTAATACCGAAAAACATGGGCGTAGAGAGCCGTCGGTTATTATTGGATTTGCTGTTACGGAGAGGGGCAAACGGAACTGCGTTGCACGACATGCTCATCGAGGCGGCGGAGGCAGGCGACGTCGATTCAGCCAAGCTACTTCTCACCGCCGTCTTCCCCGGAGGACGTCCCATCGCCGAACATGATGTGAAGAAGGGACCGAGATCAATGGTGTATGACCGCCACCAAACGGCATCCGTCGACCACAAAGGCGGTTTGGCTCTGCAGATCGCAGTCATGAGGAGTGATGCGGCCATGGCCAAGGAGCTTCTCATGAGCAAACCATCAAGCGACACATTAGCGCAGATCTTCCCTCTCACCAAGACGTTATCACGGAAAAACAGGTATCGCATGGTGGAATGTTTTCTCACGAGCGGGCTCGCTGGGCCCATCGTTCACGACGCGTTACAAGAAGCCATTGATGAGGAGCCACCACATCGCGATGAAGACCTCATCGGGCTGTTTCTCAAGTACAACACCGACATCAACACCAACGAGGGCTCAGCTTTAGTAGCTGCTGTGTCGCAAAAGGACGTGAGGCTACTCAATGCGCTGCTCAAGAAGAACGTGACATCGCATACTGCCGCTGGTGTGCTACCCAGGATCATTGCGACCCAGGATGCCAAGGCGAGGTTGGATATGGCAACGCTGCTTTTGACGTCGGTGCCGGACTTGGACCCGGTGAAGGTCTCACAGGCAATGCTCAACGCCTTGAACTATCGGCCAGCTGATCTGAAGCTTCTGCAAGTGTTGTTGGTGCAGGGCCATGCCGATGTCAACGTTGACAACGGCATTGCCATGGCTTCCGGTAAGTGATTGTTAGCTAAGCGGGGTAGTAGAGATGCTAATCTTTCGTGACAGCAATCCACAGCCATGATCCGCCGGTTCTCGAGACATTGCTAATGCATGGCAAGCCTTCACACGCAACAGTCAGCAGGGCTGTCAGCGAGTTTGGGCAACTAATCTATTCAGATACCAAGGCTGCCAAGCTTGAGATTCTCTTGCAAAAGACAAAAGACAGGGCTCCCTTTAACGACGTCCTCGTGAAGGAGGTTCACGCTCTCCTTCAGACCCTTCCCGAACATCGACAACTATCCATCGTCAAGGTTCTCCTCAGCGCCGGTGCCGATGTTAACTCTCACAACGCCGCCGCTCTTTGCCATGCCGTAGCCGCAAGCGACACGCAAATCACCGATCTTCTCTTCGCGGCCCGCCCGAACCCTGCATCGCTTGCATCGGCCTTACCCCACGCTCTGCGGATCGCCGACCCGATGGATCGTCTCGAGTTCTCCCAGAAATTGCTGGACGCGGGCGCGCCTAGCGCCGAGGTGAACAGGGCTCTCGGGTTCGCTATCAACACGTACACGAACGACATACCCCTGCTCCGGACCCTCTCTGCCAAGGCCAATACGAGCGATGGAGAGGCCCTGGTATCGGCAGTCAAGAAGGAACGTCCTGATATCGTCCAACTCGTTCTAGCTCAAAAGCACCCTCTACCTGTACTCAACGATGCCTTTGCCGAGGCTGCTCTTCTTTCGAACCGAGAAGCAAGGGCAGCGGTATGCGAAGTGTTGTTGCAGCATGGCGCTTCGGGCTCCGTACTCTCGGATGCCTTACTTGCGGCAGCTGCGGACGGTGATCTGGTCTTGGGTAATCTCCTCGTCAGCCACGGGGCGCAGATTGACGAGGATGCCATCGTGGAGGCATGTCGCTCGGGCGCCGCCGATGTTCTCAACATGTTGCTCAGCGGCACCACAACACCCAAGCGATCGACGATCGAAAGGGGCTTTCAAGCCGCCACCGAAGTCGGCAATCTCAAGACGCGAGCCGCCATCCTCGAGCCTCTCCTGATCCACGGCGTAGAAGGTGAAGCACTCGACGCGCAGCTCGCATCCGCCGTCCGATTCGGCGAAGAAGGCGACGACCTGGTCAAGATCCTATTGGAAGCCGGCGCGGACCCGAACTACAACAAGGGCGAGGCCATCTGGGCGGCCACGAGGAGCGCCTACCTGAGCAGTCTGAAAATGATGCTGGGGTTGGTCGAACTCGGGACGCGGCTAGTGAGTAAACCATCGAGCGCCTCGTTGAGATCCATTGCCTCCGCCAAATCCCACGCTTCGTTAAAGGGGTCTAACAAGAGGAAGCAACACAAGCCCTCGCATGCCACGCTTAATAGGGCGCTGAGGGCTGCTTGGAAACTTAGTCGCGAACCCCGTGCCGCCGCGATCGATATGCTGTTCCGAGCCGGTTTGCCTATTTCCGACGACTTACACGTAGTACTGAATAACGCGATTAATGAAGAGGAGCTCGACCTCAAGATCATCCGGTCTCTCCTCCGATATGGTGCCTCGCCGATCGCCAACGATTGCCAGACCCTGGTCGACGCTACGAGGAGAGCCCTGGTAAAGCCGCTTGCCTTCATGCTCGAGTCCAAAATCTTATCGGCCGATCTCAATCTCGCCATTAGAGAAGGTTTCACACGGGAGAATACGGACGCCTGGTTCTCAGAAGCCGGCTTTACCATCCTGCACAGCTTTCTGAAAAAGGGAGCCCACGGCGACGGTCTCAGCTCAGTCCTTACCCAGGTTGTCGATCTGCCGTTAACCGAGAGCGAGCCCGATAGCCTGGCACTCGCCAACGGCTTCGTTGACATCCTGCTCGATCACAAAGTTGACGTCAACTATGCCGACGGCAAGCTGTTGCAGTCAGCCGCCGCTGCTTGCAACTCCTTCTTGGTCAAGAGGCTACTAGAGAAGAAGCCCAACACCGAGTCCATATCCCGATCATTTTACCGCATCTTTGACAACCCGGCCTCGGAAGACGACGCCCTTGAATTAATTACAATGTTTACTGAATACGCTGACGGGGAGACGAGGCTGGACGTCATGTACACGCCACCGGACTCGCTGCCCCTGATGTTCCTTGCCCTGCAGCAGCACCCGCGCTCAATCCGGATTACCAAGGCCCTCTTGGATGCCGGATACTACTACGATCAGATGATGCCTTGCAAGGTGATGGAAGACCTTGACGAGGAGGCTATTACGCTCATGATGTGGGCGCTTCTCCAGCCGCAGAAGAAGGTCAGCAGTGGCATCGTGCAGATGCTCATTGAGACCGGCGCCAAGGTCAATTTTGAGTCGAAGATATCCCAATCTACGCCACTCATGCTGGCTATCCGGAACCGCCGACCCGACGTCGTCAAAATGCTGTTGTTAGAAGGCGCAGAGGTGGACGTGTGCGACGTGAAGGGCAACACGCCACTTACACTGTCGACCGAGGTTGGGGGGGACACAGCCATCAAGATGATGTCCAACTTACTAGCTGCTGGCGCCTCGCGCAATGACGGATCACTTCACAACTCTGCCCGCGAGCTGAACCTCTCAGCCTGCCAGGTCCTGGTACAGTACGGACACGAGCCCGACTTCCCAAGTACTCTTCACGGAGGCCGGAGTGCACTAGGGGAACTTGCACGGCATTGCGCAGACAACGGCGAACTTACTGCCGCGCGCCAGAAGCTTATGGAAAGGGTCATCAACTTCCTCATCGAGGCCGGTTCCGACACAACCTTGAGATCGGAAGGGAAGTCGATCCTCCTCCTCGCTCTTGAGTCTCGGGACCCCCTCGTCACTTGTCGGACACTCCTCAAGGCGGGCATGTGGAAGCACATCAACAAAAAGTTCAACCACTACTCGGACGGCAAGATGACCTACTCCCCAACAATGTACGTCATGCACGTCCTCCCCAAATCAGACCAGCAAGACGCCCTCATCAAGCTCCTCCGCGCCAACCGCGCCGAGGACGTCTACTACGCCAACATGGGGCCCCAACCCGAAGGCGCCGTCGGCATGCCCGAGGACGTTGAAGCCCAAGAACGCACCCGCCGCGCCCGCCTTGACCGCATCAACCTCGAGCAGGAAGACCACGCCCTCTCCATCGCGCGCAACCGCGAGCTGGCGACCGTACAGGCGCAAATCTGGTCCGCGCAGGCGGAGCTCGAGGACTCTAGGCGACAGCGCGTGGCGCAGGACGAGCTGGTGGCGCTCAACGAGCGCGCGCGCATCGAGGAGGACCACTTTGCAGCCCAGATGCGGCGGAAGCGCAACGAGCGCAGCGCGGACCTCGAACACCAGGCCGCGCTGACGGAGGCGAGCATCACGCGGGCGCGGGCTGTGGAGCTGGCCGAGTCGGACCTGACGATGGCGAGGCAGAGCATGATGCTCGAGTGGGAGAAGCAGATTGCGACGGAGAAGGTCGACCAGGCCAAGACGCTGAGCGCGATTCGCGTCGCGGAGAGGGAGGACGTGGATCGTCTGGACCGGGAGCAGGAGGAGAGGTTCCGGGCGCGGTTGGCGGAGCAGAGGAGGCTTGTTGACGGGCAGACGAACCTTGCGAGCCAGCTCACCAACGCGGGGGTTAATGGGAGGAGGCAGATTGGGTACATCACTGGGGAGATTAGAGATTAATCGAGAGGGGCGATGGATGGATCTGTGAAGCTTGGCTCTGTGTCCTTGAGGCAGGGAAATTTTGGGCGCGGGGGATGAGCGTGGTCGTCGGTGGGCTAAGTCACAACTTCGGCTCACAATTGCGACTGCCACATTACTGTGATACTTTTGGCAACTGACTTTCCGCAAAATCAAAAAGTTAGAGAGGGATACGGGTTGGATAGGTACAGGCGTTTGATGGTTTTCCCACGCTTTGTTGGCGGGACGGGCGCATAAGTGGGATTCAAACGGGGGCTCTCTCTTGATCAAACCTAGGATACATATCGAGAATTTGAACGCATTGAAGCGAATTAATGAAAACACTATTTTCAGGCTCATGACCCCGTTCCTTGGAGTTGAAGAATCGCCCTTTGAGGCTATGATACTGATGAACTTGGATTAAGACGGATACAGAGTGGACAAACCTCGCAATCGTCCCAAAAGGTGCGTAGCTTGCGAATTGTGTCTCGCCTCCCCTCCACGACCCTGTTGCCTCTTTCGGCCCCTTTGCTACGAACGGAGTGAACTCCCGAT